>VUQS01004329.1:3877-20747 GCA_015108495.1 Heterochromis multidens
CACAGCATTTCAGTCTGGTTCAGTTCAATTCAATTCAATTCAATTTTATTTATATAGCGCCAAATCACAACAAAAGTTGCCTCAAGGCGCTTTATATTGTAAGGTAAAGACCCTACAATAATGCAGAGAAAACCCCAACAATCAGATGACCCCCTATGAGCAAGCACTTGGCAACAGTGGGAAGGAAAAACTCCCTTTTAACAGGAAGAAACCTCCGGCGGAACCAGGCTCAGGGAGGGGCAGCCATCCACCGCGACCGGTTGGGGGTGAAGGGAGAAAGACACGCTGTGGAAGAGAGAGGTCAGATTAGTAGGTGAAGACAATAACTAACAGCTCATACTATACTGTCCTTTTCATTTCATTTATTCTTTGTCTCACATTTCTTAATCTACATCACTCAGTTCAACTCTCCTAATTTGAAAAACTTTTGTTTAGAAAACCATCCAAGAAATTGCTGACCCCCACAAATAAAGAGATAAATACAAAGGTTCTTTACTTTCTTCAACAGCAGGTTTCAATTGGCCCTACGGCTATTTGTTATTTTAGGGTTTTGATTTCTTTGTGAATGTATTTGAGTTTGGACTTCTGTTGAGGTTTTATTGTTCCAAGCGTTTCAAGTTTTGAATTCTGTGTTTGCTGAATGTTTGGGTTCATGTTTTGATTTCTTTATTCTAGTAGATTGCAAGCTTTCTTTGAGTCTTTGATTTCTGTGTTTCCTTCTGGTTATTTCTAATGATGAGTTTCAGTTTTGCATCCTGTGTTTCGGTTCATTTCTTTGTTTCTTTTAGTAGTAGCTTAAGTTCTCTCAGTGTTTCCCTGTCAGTTTCTCATCTTTGTGTTCATGTCCTCAAGTGTTGCCTCATCTCTGTCTTCATGCTTTATGTGAGTCTTCTTGTGTCTGTGTTTAGTATGTGTCTTTTGGGTTCCTTTCTGATTTACTTTGAAGGTTAGTTTTCTTTCATGTCCTGTGTTAGTTTTACTTCCTGTCCCTGTCTTCCCTTGATTACCTGATTGTTCTCACCTGTGTTAATCGTGTTCAACTATACCTGATTCCACACCTGTGTTCTGATGTCTAATCAGCCCTCTGCACTATCCACTTTTCTGGTCTACACTTTTCCTTTTATTCTGTCAATATATATATGCTGTTACAGAGGTGGATGTTATTATAAAACATGGCCAAAGTTTCAGACAGTGAGGTCAGCATATGTGAAAGTCATCCCTGTGATCCAAATACTCAGGGTTCATGCTGCTCTTAACGCTAGATTTTAGAGGTCTCTTTTTTTCCTACTCTTGATCTTTATGATATAGAGGAAATATCCTGACATGTGCAGAGGAGGGATAGTGGATATATTGGACAAAGGATGCTGAATACAGAGCTGCCAGGCAGGAGAAAAAGAGGAAGATCACAGAGAAGATTCATGGATGTAGTGAAAGAAGACATGCAGGGAGTTAGTGTGACAGAAGAGGATGGTGTAGGGTGAGATGGTGGCAGATTATCTGCTGTGGCGACACCTAAAGGGAGCAGGCAAAAGAAGAAAAAGAATCCTTAATGTGGTCATCTCAGTAACACAGCTGTGGCTATTAGTACAGAAGCCCCACCCTCCTGCTGTTTAAACCTGGGCAGCCAATCAGGAGAAAGTTGAATCAAGGGAGGGTAAACCTTAATTTTTACTTCTTCTTTAAATCTATCTAGAGTCTATAATGTAGATTATGGCAGTGGCCAACACCATTTTTATTTATACTTGTGCGTGCACTAGTCGGCAATGGGATTTCTCTCTTTGACCTGATCCATTCTCTCCCAATCAAATTTTAAAAATGGCAAAAAAATGTAATAGAAGGAAACAACAGTACTGAACTGGCCAATCCCAGTTAACACACAATCACATTACTAGGTAATTACTAGCTGCACATTAGGTTACAGTGCAAGTTATGGCACTAGGGGTTCAGAAGGGTTTGCGGTTACAACATACCAACAGTTTAACGAAGAATTATAAGAGAGAGTTTAAGAGAGCTAAAATGGGGCTGCACCAAGGCCCAGTACATGATAAATAAGGATTATTTTGAATTGTGCAAAGCTAATCTAGTTGAGTCCAAGAATAAAAACATGGAGCTAGAAATGACCCTCTTTTAATGTCCTTCCATCTCGCAGGGGAGTGGTTCGAGTGGACATTAATCTACAGGATGTTGATATCGACCAATGCTCCACTGACGGCTGGTTTGCTGGAACCCATCGATGCAACCTGACCACTATGGAGGTGAGTGTGCTGAGCATAGGGGTTAGATTGATTTGTTCGGTTAAACTGAACTGTAATCCACACCCATTGTGTCACATCTACACGAGGCTTTAAATGGAAAAGCAGTAAATCTGTATGTCTTGTGACAGGTAGATGGGGATTTGGTTCACCTTTAATGATACTGTTAACAAGATATAACCACTAAACTACAGTATATAATAGTTAAAAAGAATCACTTGATGTTTATCTATGCAAATATACTATTCCACAATGTGCCAGGGCTGCAGGGAAGATTTATGTTTTTTGTCACACATGAAGCTTTGTTAAAGGGAGCTGCAGCTCGTCTCAGTTATTACCTCTGTCAAGGTTATGTTGTCATGAAATATGATGTGTTTGTCTGATACTGAATGCACAACTTTCATGAAACTAGGTGGACAGAGATGATCCAAGTAATTGCCTAATAATTGTAATTATTAGGCAACTGATAAAGTATACAAACCTCATTGGTTCAAATCTTAAAGGTTTTCTTCCAGGGTCAAGAAATATATTATATACTTATATATATATAAATATACTTATATATATAAGTATAAGTAATGGGAATTTAGATGGAGGGCTAGAATCATGTTCAGCATTAGCATAGGAGGAAACAGCTCTGGTAATTTTTAAAATGAAAAACGTCCTGTCTCAAGGCCCTCTTGGACAAGATGATAAAATTCTCAGTGCTGTTATTTTTAAGAGAATGTCAAACGTCCACATTCACCATTTTGAAGAATTGTTATCATTAACTTGGAGTTAAGTTTTTTGTCAAATAGCCATATTCTTTGGCTTGCTTTGGTCTAATTCCTGAGGGAAAAATTTGGATCTGTAGTTTCTAATTGCTCCACTTCGTTTACCAGCTGGCTGCTAGTGTTACCTGTCTGCTGTGTGGTGCAAAGCAGGTAGCACACAGCGAGTTCTGGACGTTGTATGGTGCTAAATAAAAACACTGTGGAGATTTGTGTTAGTTTGAGCACTATTTTACATACTGTTTGTAAGTGCTTTAACAGATGTATTCCTGAAAGAATATGTTTAGTGCTGATGTTTTTAACTTACAGTGCCAGAAAGGAGGGGAAGACAGTTTTATCTATAAAACACCTTTTGTACACATTTTTCTACAAGGTAGATCTATAGTCATGTGAAAAAAAAGGCTTCACAGGACTGCATAGAGTCCCGTGAAAAACTAAGTAAACCCTTACTTTTTTCATCTAATGCACTTGATTAATTGATCATCAGCAAGTGTGAGCACCTTTATAAAAGCAGACATTTTGACAGTTTTCTGGTCTGAAGCATTCAGGTGTGTGTTAACATGAATCTTCCCAGGAGTGGGCGTCCCAGCAAATTCATCCCAAGGTCAGACTGTACAATGCTCAGAGAAATTATAAAATAAACACAACAGCCACATCTTAGACTCTACAGGCCTCAGTTAGCATGTTAAATGTTAAAGTTCATGACAGGACACATACAAGTGTGGCTTGTTTGGAATGGCTGGCAGGAGAAAGCCTCTTCTCTCTGAAAAAAACATATCAGCACAGCTTAGGTGCCACAGCTTTAGGCAAACAACAAAACAAACCACAAGACTTCTGGAACAATGTCCTTTGGACAGACAACACCAAACCGGAGATATCTGGACATAACGCACAGTGCCACATTTGGAGAAAATCAAACACAGCATATCAGCACAAACAGCTCATACCAACCATCAAGCACGGTGGTGGAGGGGTGATGAGTTGGGCTTATTTTGCAACCACAGGACCTGGGCACCTTGCAGTCACTGAGTTGACCATGAGCTCCTCTGTATACCAAAATATTCTATAGGGAAATGTGAGGCCATCTGTCTGACACCTACAGCTTGGCTGAAATTGGCTCATGTAACAGGGCAATGATTCAGAGCACAGCAGCAAATCTACAACAGAATGGTTGAAAAAGAAAATCAAGGTGAATCAAGGTGTTGCAATGGCCCATTTTAAGTCCAGACCTCAACCTGACTGAAATGCTGTGGTGGGACCTTAAGAGAGCCATGCATACATAAATGCCCACAAACCTCAATGAACTGAAGCAACAATGTGAGAGACTGATAAAGTCATACAGGAACTGATTACTTCAAGTTATTGCTGCTAAAGGTGGTTCTACAAGCTACTGAATCATGGGGTGTACTTAGTTCTAATTTTTTCTACATGACTGCTTATAAAATTGGAAAAGTATAAGAAGAAAATAACACAAATTGAAAATAAAAACTCTAGAGAAAGGCAAATTTAAAGATTTAAAATTTTAGTAATTAAATAATTAATAATGCCATGTTATGTGCAGGTCATTAAATTTTTATACCTGCTGTTAATTGCAGTCTTTTATTTACTTGTCCTGCTGTCTAGCTAGCAGCTAGCCTCCTGTCCATTTCAGCCTCATCCTTAAGAGCGATAGGTCCTATAGATCAGGCTGCTTCATAATGCATGTGATGTAATGGATTGCAGTGAGCCTCTTTGAATAATTAATCACTCTCTTTGTCTGAGCACTTGCACCTCTCTGTGGACAGTCAATGCCAGAGACATTTGACATAGTGCCTGTGTGTCGGGTGACTGCAAGCAGAGAAATACTTGGTTAATGGCATGGATTTTAGCTGGGTTTGCAGAATAATGATCTCTGTGTGCTCACAGCGCAGAAGCATGTCAGGAGCGTGTTTGCTCAGAGCTGAATGATGAAAGCTGTTGCGGTTGTGGCACATTACAGGATCGGTCCTTTCTTGCTTGACAGCTTTATCATGTGGAGATGCTCATTATCGTCATGCCTGCTAGATAAATGGCATGGACAGGGAGAGGAACTGTATATGTGGAGCTAGACTGAGCAAGAGCCAGAGTGGTTACAACCACCTTATTATCACTTGTGAATGCGTAACGCAGAGTTTGTAGTTTCACGAGACACAAAAAACTGTTTAAGAAGGAATCTTTGTTTCTGTTAGAGCCTCTTTCTGGTCTAAAAGTGCATGACCAGGTAACTCAGAGCGGATACGGGAAGCAGATGTCTCTCCAGCTATGAATAGAAAGCATCACTGCAGTATAATCAAGTCTTTTAGGGTTTTTTGTGTGGTAATGTTATAAAAAACACTGAAAGGGTTCCCCTGTATTTGCAGATAGGCATTCATTTAGTTTTATTGACTGTTTTTTAAGCTGTGCAGGTATTCCCTCTGCATGTGCGGCAATTTGTTGTGTATTGGGTTTCTTTGGGACCATTTTAATATCCATGTAAAGCGCACTTTCTTTGGTTTATTGGAAACAAAGCACTTTGTTATGATGGTGTTGGAGCTGTTTATTTACGTGCAGCATTCACATTTATTTTTCTTCCCTCAGATGCTCTTTATAGCAGCATTTACAGCAAACCCGTCACTACTACTTAGTGTCCTTTATGCGTGCATCTCGCCGTCATTATTCACATAACAACTACGACTTCCATCCGTCGCGCATCCGCTGTTTTTCATTTGCATCTTAGGAGCAGCTTAAGTGGCGCCATTCCAGCAATTGAATTTGACAAAATGCAGTTGCTTCTAGCCGGCCTGCTGGATTTCCAGGCCTCCCCTCCCTCTCAAGCTGCTGTTTGCCCAGCCGAGCGTACAGGCAGTCCAAACTCAGATGGAGGCAGATGACATGGATGACTGATCCAACAGGCGAGCAGACGAAGGCAAAACACAATGAGGCTCGGATTATTGACAGGAAAAATACAGCAACCACAACAGCGTCCAAAACCTGTGGTTATTTCAGGGCAATGCCATGTTCAAATCTATTAATATTTTTCTTTGATTCTTTCCTCACTTGAGTTTCATTTCAGTGTTTCTTACAGATTTGGAACCTGTGTGTAGAATTATTAAATTATATCGTTTTGTAAGAAAAATAGTTTATTTGCCAAATATTTTGTGACAAGTGAATATAGTTTAGCAACTCCATCTCCAGCACAAGATTGGTGATTTTGCTTTCAGACAGATGACAAATAAAAACAAAAACTGATAGCATGAGTTGGTTGGCTATTATTACTGATGAGAATTCCTACATACAGTCTTAAATCAGCCCTCATTTCTTTATACTTTGCAAGGAAAATGGTAAATAGGCCCAGACATGCACAGAAATACACTATTTAAGGCAAAAACAGAGTTTGTAAAATTCTAATAAGCTTGAAAGTCAGTATTTGGTATGACCACCTTTATTCTTCAACATCCATTGTGGGGTTTTTTTTATGCTTTTACTTCATTGGCAGTGTGTTTGTCATTGTCATGCTAAAAAATTGAAGCTTTTTCCAATCAGATGCTTTCCAGATCGTATTGCACGGTTCATCAAAATCTGACAAAATCTAATTCTGCATTCATCAATACATCAGTTTTGGCAAGATCCCCAACACCACTGGCTGAACCATGACAGAGCCTCCACCGTGTCTTACAGATGGCTGTAGACACTCACTGTTGTACCTCTCTCCTGACCTCCTCCGTACATGTTGAACATGATTTGAACCAAAAATTTTAAATTTGGATTCATCACTCCATAAGACTTGTTGCCACTGATTTTAAGTCCAGTTCTTGTGTATTGTGGCATACTTCAACCTTTTTTGCCTATTTCCCTTCCATACGAATGGCTTCTTGAGAGCATTTCTGATGAGGCTTCAGTGAACAGTAAATGGATTGATTGAAGGACCAAATGCATCTCTCAAATCCATCAAAGCTCTGACAGAGGACCTATTTTGTTTAAGGACATGGTTTTCAGATATAGTTCATCTGCTGTAAATAGCTTTTTAGGCCTGCCACTTCTTCTTTTGTCCTCTACTTGTCCAGTTTCCTCAGATTTCTTAAAGACGTGCTGCACACCATGCTGAGATATGCCAAGTTTTCTGCTAATAGCTTTTTTGGGAATCACCTTGTTGTACATTACTATACACACAGTGCCTTAGGAAATATCACTACATTCCTTTGAAAGAAAAATAGACAGGCAAAAGAGGAAAGAAAGCAGTGCTTCACATAATGAAGTATTTGTACATATTAATTTAAGATAATATATATTTATCATGAAAATACATGTTGGTATTTCTTTAGACAACATTGGTCTGTCATGTTTTAATAATTTACAATGATGTATTTACTGGCGCAGGAAAATAGCCCGACTAGTGCTTACTTATATTGCTAATGAGCTCAATATATAATCCTCTATATAGAACACTCTAAATCGCAATAGGGTGAAGTGAATAAGTGATTCTGGACACGGCCATTGTCTTTTTTCTTTATAAAAATATAAGCTGCATTTTTTTGTAAGATTATTTCTGCAATCCAAACAGACCTGGAACAAAACAAATGTTTTAAAAATACATCCTGAATAAGACAGCCCTCTAAAATTAGTATTAAAATCAAGTAAAATAACTCGAACTAAGTTACTCTGCATTGGGAAAAAGATTAATCTAAGTATTTGTCTTCCAAAAAAAAAAAAAAAAACTAAGTTTTACAGGCTAAAGATAACTTGGTATCACATCCCAGTGTAGATACCTGACTGTAGGAATGGACATTTTTCTGCATATAGTCACCACTGCATATATCACCATCAATTTACAGAAGCAGGCTTGTCAACATGCAGCTGTCAAAAACGTGGTATAGCAATCAATTTAATTATAGACTGCATTTATTTAGCCAGGAGCAAACACTGCAGTTCCTTTGATTAGGGATGCAGGTCTGACTTAAACCAATCATGATGAAACTACACAAATAAACAGAGATGAGCATGAAGCCCACGGATGATCAACCCCAATCTTGCCTTAATTTCCTGTGGAAAAGGTGTACACACTCTGGTTGGGGTTCTCTTCTCTTCTCCTCTCATCTCTCACTAATGGCACTTCCATTAGTGCGTTTCAATGTTCTCCAAAAGTCTAGGACTTTGCTGCCCCGGGGTCAGCTTTCATACGAGAATGTGGCTGTGGATGATGATGAATGTTTCAATCAATTAGCTTATTGCTCGGAACAAGTGGTGGGGCCCTGGGGGATCGTAGCCTGTGAAAAGCAGTGACACGTTACCTGAATGATTACGCCACCCGCCGCAACAAGAACTCCTGACTCTGTGCTGTGTTGTTTCTTTTTGTGGGATGCTGAGTGAGAGGTTACTCCTCAAAAAACAACACTGACAACACGAAACAGTCAAAACAAGAAGCACTCAGAGAGCGCAAACCTCCGCCAAGGCAGCTCACTCTCTGGGCAGTATTTACGTTTAAGGGAACAGTATTGTGTTTTGCATATATTCATTTTGTTTTCTTTGTTCTTTTTAAATGTACTTTAACAAGTTTGTAGTGCAGTAAAAACAAGTGCAAAGTGCAGGCTTTTGTTTTTTGCCCTGTTGAAACCTATTTTAATATACTTGACATAATTTTGAGTATAATTATTTTCTATTATTTTTTATTTATGTGGATATAGTACATGTGTAGCATTAATTTCATTGTTTATTAAATTCATTTAAATGTTTAATAATAAATATCAAGTGAAAAAAGTTTTTGATCACAAATTTATTTTGTTTTCCAAAAAAATTATACTTATTCAAGAACGTTGTACATGTATTCAAATTGTTATGTATTTAAATGGTTATAACGTATCCCCATATATCAGTCCCTATATGCCTACATGTACAAACAATGGCAGTAAGAAACATAGTTTTAAATAGCTCTATATAGTATTATTATCACTTTGACCTTCAGATCAATCTACTGACCTTGAAGGAGAGGTTAATGGTCAAATGTGACATATTTTAAATCTTTTATAAGTTATATGGCTTTTTGTCAATTTTCAACCAAAAAGTCATTAAGTTGGCCTTAAAGACCTTGGTGGATGTAAGGCAAATTTTAATGGATTGTTAACATGACCCCACTCTACACCCCTATAAAGTTTTATCAGAATTCATTAAAAACTTTTCAAGCTATCGTGTTTAAAGATAGAATGACCCGCAAACACTACCAAAAACATAAGGTCCTTGGCAGAGGTAATGATGACAATTCAAATGTTTACATCAGTGTATTATATTATATGTTTATCCAGGTTTAATGATTTTAATTTGAAAAAAAAGCTATTATATGAGAAAGAAATTATGACAAAAACTTTAAGATTGTAAAGTCATTTGCAAAAGAAAACTCTGAGATTAAACTTATAAATTCACAGGAAAACCCTTTTTAGTTAGCCATTTTAGATGAGCTACAGTTTAGTTCATGTAGTGGAAGGCTGCTGTGTTCTTCATTTTTATCTTTGTCTTTTTGGATATCCCGCTCCATACATTTACACTGTTTGCAGAAGAAACTGAAGTGGGAATTGAGGTTGCAGTATGCATTTGTCAAAAATCCCATTCCATTCAAATTCTTTTCTGAGGTGAAAAACTTGTCAAAATTTCACTGATTCTATCAACAAAAGCTACTTTTGGCCACTCAAAACATACAAAGCACATCCACGAAAGTGCTCATAAAATAGAAGCCAAACCGCTGCGTTGCAGGGGGACGTTTCATGGTGTTTTCTGCACTCAGCAGCATGTGCAGTTTATTTTTGCCTCGCCGTGATGCTCTGTCTGCTGTTGAAAAGTTGAAGTGGTTATCTGGGCTCTGTCTGTTGAATCACTGTTACATCTTGACCTTGGTTCACAAGGTTGTCCTGGCCCAGCCTGCTATCATCTCAATCACATGCTGATTCCTCTGCCGTGCACCCAGTGCTGCTGAATTAATAACGCCATCAGTGTTAAACAACTGCTGCTCTGTCTTCTCTCACCTTCTGTGTCTCTGCTTTTCTCTCTCTCCCTTATCTACGCACTTGTTGTCCTCATGTTAGGACATTACATTGGCCTCTATTTATTTCCTGGAAGCTCACCCACCGTGACCACTTATGCCTTTTTTAGTCTCCAAAACTTACCACAATATAAATTCAAAACTAACCAACAAGTTTTAGTCCAACAATAAATAATTAACCATGTGAAGACCAGATTTAATTGCTTTCTTACCCACACATTTTTTTTCCTAGTGTAGCCCAAAATAAATAGTTAACCTCATGGCTGGTGTTACAAGGCACACTTGTGTGTTGTGATGCAGAATTATGTTTTTAGTGTGATATACAACTGCACAAAAAGCTTGTGAATGGATAGTAATTTACTGTATCAGCACTTTGTACGCACTCATTTCTCCTAAAAATCTTTCAACGCTCTGAGGTCTAAGGGCATTTACACACCTATAGTTTGCTCACTTTGGTCCGAATCATGAGTTTGTAGCTTTTTCCTGTAATTTAGTTTCTTTTCACACAGAAAAAACTCCAAGTGAACTCCAAGAGAACCAAAATGAGTCACTACAAACCATGTGACAATGTTCAATCCACTAATTAGCCAGATGTGTTTGAAGCAGTGGCAACAAAAGTAATTAGCTGACAAATATAGTCATCTGACCAATATCAATAAGTTTACGTACCTCGTTGCTCATCCAAGTGAGCCCTCGGTTCATTTTACAGCTCTTTGCTACAGTTTGTGTATTCTGCATGTCTACGGTATTCCACTACATCCCAGAATGCATAGCATACCTGGCAAAGGTAAAGTGTTTAGCTCAGACTTGTAGCTGGCAGTTGGGTCGGATCAAGGCCAGATCACGTTCTCACCATAAACAAACCACTCTGGAGTTTGTTTGGAACTGGACTGAGAACACCCCCTCAAAAGAGTCTCAGTGCCGTTGGTTTGGTTCACACCCAAGTGTAATTACCGTGTTCACATCTGCACAAATGAACCGCATCAAGGAGGAAAACAAACCGGTTTGATTCAACAGGACTAAACAGTGCAGGGATGAAAACATCCCAAGTCATCACTGGTGATAACCCTAACCATAACAATATATTTTTAGAAAAGCAAAATGAACTTAAAAAAGTAAATGAAAAAAAAAACATATATATATATATATAGTTTTTAATGTTTGTTGAATGATAATTTTCTGTGTCCCCTGATTGTCAAGACTTGGGAGAACAATTGTCCCATTTGTGCTCACTCTTCTTGCCCTTGCGCTAGCAGATGACATAAGTGTCGTCACATCCGCTAGTGCAAGCTGTGCTTTGGTGTTGTTTTGGCTGGTCGCACACCTCTCAATTTTTGTAACCTGTGTGGGTTGAAGACACAAGTTTACAATTATGTTTTTACCGCCATTTTAATGATATCAGTACAGAATCTCAGTAGTTATTAACAGATTATATAGAGGGAGATGTTGCAACAGTTTGAAAAGATTAGGCTTTCTGGAAAAAACTTTGAAAAAAAACACAACTCAGCGATTGTGGAAATAGTGGCAATATCTATCATTTAGGAGAATACTGCAGCAAGTACTTGCGCCCGCAGTGGTGGTATAAAAGGTACGAAACTGTGGCGATGTCACTGTTTTTGTGCACAGCAACCAATGTGGTGAGCATAATTGGGCCATTAGACTCAGAGGGTTTTGGCCCTACAGTGGCTGTACAAACATACTATATTTGGCCCCTTCAGTGCGAACAGATTTCTGTCCTGACATTATGATTAATGCAAACACACATCCTGCAGTCCCACCAAGCTTGAAAGTAAAACAGCTGATTGGCCCCAATAGCCCCACTGGGGACCTACAGTATAACGCAAACCATTCATGTCCTGCATTGTTTTTGTGATTTACATCTCATTGGCCTGCAATCTGTACTCACAGCCTGCCTGTAACTTACTGAGATCAGACAAGTAAAAGGCTACATATTGTACTGGCGGCTATGATAACATGCCTTTTATTTGCATGGCAGTGGATGCAAAAGAACATGCAAAGCTACTCAGATAGTTCACTTGAGAACACGAGGTGTAGTCCTTTAATTTGGCTCATTTATTCATTTAACATTTAAAAATGACATGACGGTTTAAACTGATGGGGCTCATTTTAAAACACTGACATTCATTACTCAGGATGTCACAAATAAGATTGATTTGCATTGAATTTGCATGCAAATGTTTCAGACCTCATTCTGTCCCATAATGACTTGTCTTTTGTGCTTGCAATCATTTGAATATGCAAAATTGCCATTCCCCCCCCAAATACACTGTAATTGAAAGACTGGTGTTGCCACTTTTCTCCTGCTAAAATGCCTGTTCAACACAACACTGAAAGCAATTAAACATGCAATTAAATCTTACTTTATATTCAATTTGTGTAATTTAATAGTTTTGTTTCTCATTTAAGTGAAACAAGGGGCTCGGGAACACAGAAAATACATGTACTTTAACTATTTTTTGGAAGGTTTTACCAATTTAGAAGTACATTATTGTTGGTCATCTTTCATTCATCCATTATTTTAACCACTCAAAAATATATAGCGACATGGACATTTGGTGCTGTGCAGAGTCTCAGTGTCCTATCATGGTCAGCATAGGGGCCTTACATGCCCTACTTTTAGGTTACATCCAAACATTTCGTTTTTTTTTTCGACTGGATCTTCATATTTCACTTGACATGGTGTACGCTCAGGAAACTCCCAGAGTCCCCCGTGTGAACGTGATCCACATTAGCTGAGCAGCGTTGAGCAACATTTATCTGCTTGTTTCTCTGACAGCTTTCCCATCCAAGTGTTCCCTCTGCACTCATTCAACAAAAACGCTTCCCTCTTCATCTGCAGGCCCGCCCGCATATTGTAAGATAAAAATAGCAGTTGTTTTAGCACCTTGGGAATTCCCCTGCTGTTAGAGACTCGCATCGTGGTGGGGCAGGGATTCCCTCAAGGCGCATGTCAGGAATGGTGTCACTCCGGGCCACAGTCCTTTCAACCTGTGCAATTTGGGTGAAGAGGAACAAGTTGGAGCATTTTAATTAATTACACTCCTTGCTTTGTTGCCTTTTGAGAGAGTATGTTGGAGCCTATAAATAGGGTAATTGCTAATTATCTACAGTGATCTCACCAAAAGCTGCGATTATGCTTCAGAGTTGATAAGAGTCTTTGATAGAAAGGAAATTCGGTTTTTGGAAATCCTTTTGTGCTGGTGAGGTACACAGCATTGTAGCAAAGGAGAAATGAGAACTTAAGAAAGGCAAAAGATAATGCAACTCTCTTCCCACTGTTGAAAGAAAGATTAAGGAGTTTCTTAAGGATAAACAGAGATGTAGATCCATCTGTAGCTCTGCAGATGGAGTGTTACATAGTTTTGTACTGGAAAAGTAGTTTCATGAGACTCATAGTTGTATTTGGAAGCTGATACAACCTATTGTACCATTTGAAAGTAAAGCCACCTCTAGCGCCCGTGTGAAGAAGTGCATGTAAATTGTGCACTGCTGTCATCACCTTTAATAGGGCAAAAGACTTTAGAGACTTTAAATATGTGCTTAATCTTGTAAAAAGGGTGTTTCAATACAAACCACAATTTTTTCCTAAATGTAACAAAGCACCCAAACAGCGAACCCTAACAGTAGTCCTAAACACGACTCAAACTCCAGTCTCCTGCTCAGTTTGCCACCTAATCCAGACTATTTTGGTTTTTCAAACTGGAAAAACTCCTACCAGTTGTTCATGAACACTAATGCTTCTTTTCAGATGGTAGGAACAAACTACTATATATAACTGTTCAATTATAGGATTTTTTGGTTTCTGTGAGGAGATTGCATATTCTCCCTGTGCCTGTGTAGGTTTTCTCTAGGTACTCTGTCTTCGTCCCACAGTCCAAAGACATGCATGTTTAGGTTTACTGATGACTCTAAATTGGCATTGCTAAGACAGATGGGGTAGGCTATAGCCCCCCCCCCCCGAATTGGATAATTGGTTTAAAAAAATGGATGGATGAACAACCTAGTCACTGACACTTTGGTGGGAGATTTTGATGTGTTATGCTAGGGGCTAATAACCTGTTCTTCTTAGCTCTTGACCCCAAGGGGTATAGGCCGTTAATAAGAGACCACCAGAGTGCTCTGTCCTGTGCCTTTGCCGCTAGCTGGCTCCAAACAAGGCCCTTTTTTTCTTGGTGTCTGCCTGGAAGTCACTTCACCAGGTTTTTCTTGTCTAGCCTCATTTATTCTTCCCTTGTTCTCGGTCAGAAAAAGGATGTTTGGTCCTATGGCTTCTGAGGACTCTGGGCTTTCGCTACACAATGTCATTTGCCTCCAAGATGTTTTAAGGTCCTTCCTCTTCCAAGGCAAAGGTCTCTGCATTTTCTCAAGTAACTCCTGCTGGGTTACCACCTTGTTGTGGTAAGGGAGCTTGCAGTGATCCCTAGAGCTATGCCAGGTAGGATCACCCATACTGGAAAGTTAGAGGTTAGAGGCCAGGCAAAAGAGTGACCTCTGCTCCTCCATGTTGCAGGCTGGGTATAGGGAAGACCATATTCTGTAAAAAAAATTCCTGAGGAGTGAGCTTCAGACTGAACTGAAGCTCACTGAAGTGACTTGATAATTCAGAATCAGATTTTCCATAGCTCCCACTGGAACCACAGAATTTTTATACTACACTGTAAGTAAAACTCTGTAAATTTACAGTAAAATACTGGCAGCAGGGTTGCCAGCACTTTACAGTAAAGTTTACAGTGACTATACATTAATTTGTTTTACAGTATTTTTTACTGTAATTTTTTACAGGATGATACTTTTTTTTTTACAGGACAATGCTGTAAAAACGATGCTGTAATGTGATGCTGTAATTTTTTGCAGTATTTTTTACAGCAATACTGTAATTTCTTCATTATATATCTAGTCATTCTATATTTTTTTACAGTTTTTTTACAGTAGTATTGTAATTTCTACAGTATATTTACATACACATACAGTATAATTTAAGAAACGGTACCTGCAAACTTTAAATAGTGAAGTTCCTCTTTCAGTATTACATTTAAAAAAGGATGCAACATTGCCTTAATTTCAGCTAAAAATAACTCCGAAATATTGAGGATTCTGTTTGTTATTCTGTCAACTCAGGATAAATAAAACCACTGATAAACAAAATTAATCCCCTCACTGGACACAAATAAGATGCTCTTTGTGCCACAGTGTTATCTATTCAGTGGTGTTCGAGATGGAAACATCAAGGTATAGGGCTGTTGGCCATAACGCAGAGGGACGAGAGATCACAAGACACTTCTAGTTTTAACTGTGGCTCTCTGCCCCCGGCATCGCAGGCCTTCTTTAACTCCTGCCCCGCTAATTGGCTATGTGGATAATCCCGGAACTCTGAATTTACGTGGAACCATTTTGAAGACTTGAATACAGTTGCCCCCGGGCAAAGTCTTGCATCCACTCTACCTAGCCGTAGCAGCACAGCATCAGCTGAGGCAGAAAGCAAACAGTCAGTCCAGAGAGGATAAGAAATGAGTTGCATGTAAAGGTAAAACATTTGTCTAGGGACCCACGAGATTGGATGTAAAACAAGTGCAGCCACATGGTTACAAACAATAGAAATTGGCACACACAACAAAAAAAAGACAGTGAGGGAAACAGGCAAAAAGATAAAGTAATGGCAGCTACAATGACGTAGCAGCAGGCTTCTTTTCACCCACATCCTTTACTCCTCCTGGAGGATACTGATACATCTGTGATATGTAATCCCTCATATGGGTCTGCCAAAGGGTGCCTGATGATTCTGACTGCTTTTATTCACATTCCTTCAGTTGCTGCCATAAGCTACCTGTCAGCTTTATATTAAGAGAATATGGGAAACCTCTTATAGTTAAGAAAAAGAATCTGAAAAATTACATTTCACTGTTTAACAAACTAATTCAGGTACAGAACAGCATTGTATGACCTTTTCAGTCCAAAAAGCTTCCACATTACTTCACAGATTGTGAAATTAATCCTTTCAGTACAGTTGCTGTTAGCCTGCTACATTTTGCACGAATGAAAACAGTAATACCCTCAAATGTGTCAGAGAAGCAGTGAATTTGGAGATTTTAACATATCACTGCAGATAAAAAAAAAAAAAGAAAAAGAATCTGAAGTGATGTGACACTTCTAGTCCCTTGCACAAATTTTGCTTATCTAAAGGGTTAAATTTCCAGCTACATGCTTGCTGGGATTACAAGAGCTGTAGGGGTTATTCAGCAAGATCAATGAACAAAAGCCGCAGACATCTCAGGCCTCCATCACCTGTGACCCTGTGCCCACTGAGGATGCTTCCGATGCTTTTTTCAGTGCTTATGTTTGTGTTCATGTGGTGGACACTCTGTTGCAAGTTGCAAGAATCACTTGCATTGTACAGTGTGGATAAATGTGCCTGGCCAGTTCACTTTGACACATACATAAACTGCAAATGTGATTATGAAAGCAGTATCCACGCAGTGTCTGTCTTAGTGTGTGCACTAAGAAGCTGTATGTGTTTATTCGTCTCAGCCTGATGGCAATGATAAGCTCCCCCTAGGCCAGACTGTTTATCTTGCTGGTGTTTAGGCTTTGGTCTGTGGACTGTACCCAAAGCGAGGCCTTGCTGTCAGTACAGCTCCGCTCCGGTTAAACTCCTGCTAGTTGACCTCATTTAAAGGCCTGGCTGCCTGTCTAGCTGTCCCTCTGAGCATGGAGCCACAGTCACCCAGCAGTCTGCAGTGTCATTGCCACTGTGTAGGCTTTGTGTGTGTCGCCTCTGTGTTTGTTGGTGAGTCTGCACAAGCCTT
>VUQS01004335.1:1803-14122 GCA_015108495.1 Heterochromis multidens
TTTAACATTGTCTTTGCACGGAGCCGTGGGAAGGACCTTGAAGTTGGGGTTGCTGAAGTGCTTGTGTGGGCTGTGGCTGTGGCTGTGTGTGTGTGTGTGTGTGTGTGTGTGTGTGTGTGGGGGGGGGGTGCTTAAGGTATAAAAGATACAATATAACTCTACAAAGTATGTCAGTCTTGGAACTACAAGACTCCACTGCAGACAAGAATAAGCAGCCAAAACTGAACTGAACTGGTCTGCATAGCCGAGAAAAATATATTGGGTTACACACAATATTTCAACACAGACATGACAATAATTAAAGCTCTACCATGTGACAGGGCGCACACATCACACACAGTAGTTCAGTTTTAAAACTACAAGGTCTTTTAAGACGCAGCACTGAAGTCGCATAATAACCCTATTGCGCACAGCTGACTAGAACCTATTCACATATGTGCAATATTTTGTGTCCCAAAAGCCAAATTTACACAGGATACAACATAGTCAAGTTCCCTTTTGCAACAAAGGTAGTAGTGTGAAATTACTGCTTAATAGCTTAACAGCTCATAATAGGCCAAAGCGTTACCTTCCTTCATCTGGGTGCACGGTTATGATACTCCAAATGTGACTTGTGGCGCTTAGAGGTTTAGGTGATAAATTTCCTCATGAGGCGCACTGATGTCCAAAGTGTTCAGAATGTCTGTGAGGACATTCATCAGGGACAGGTGAGTCATCGTGGACCATAACCATGTTAAAGAGAGTGATCGCTTGAATGCAAGCACAGGGACAACTCCAATGGTTCAAGGTTCTTAATCTGCTGGTCTTCTGTTGTGCTCTTTTTATAAGTTGGTAGTTCAAAAAATTTTAAATCATGTTTTTATGCCATTGTAAAAGCTTGTATTAGGTATTAGCTGATAGCTCATTAGCTCATTTTGAAAAATGTGCCATTTCTAGCTACTGGTGACTACTATGTAACGCCATTTAACCATGACGTTTCGCGTTATATAAAGAAAAAAAAAAACGCATTTCTTAGATGAATGACAACAGGAATAGTGCTTAAAGTGTTTTAACGTCTTTATCTATTCTTTTTTTCTTTTGCAATTGGCAGGGGGTGCTGTGCCATCTTCCTTTTGCGACGAGGGATGCTACAGCACCCCCAGCATCCCTATGTCCCAGGGTCTTGTCTTTGCAAGCTTTCTAGACATTTGCATTAAACAAAGTATCTCTGCACCCAAATATTGTTACTGTTTGCTATTATTATTACTATTATTACTGGTAATTGTGGGTATATAGGTATATGTATATATAGCTTATCTGCATTACGCATAGCTGAAATACACAGCTAGCTGTCCTGTCCTTTCAGAGCTAAGTACCCTGGCTATAAGCTATATATATATAAAACTCTGCCAGGGTACTTAGCTCTGAATTTCAGTTGTTTTGAACAGTAGTTTGTGAACACTGACTGTATATGCAAAGGATGACATAACAGATTGTCTATATGGCTAATGATGGGAGTGGAAATCAGGTTTGTGCATGTTCGTAAAGTTCCACAGTTAGAAATTTGATCTAGAGTTGTAGAGGACCGTGTGTGCACAACTTTATAAGTCTGATGAAAAAATAATACTTTTTTGCCTTTGTGTGTACACACAGTTTTAGTCATGACTGAATTTTCAATGTGGGCAGCACTACAAATAAAACTGATTCACCCTCAGCTATTTGGATAGTGACAAAGTCCAGCACTACTCCAAAAAAAAACATGTGTTTTGTTATTTTGGTGGAGCTGATCCCTTGAGGGCTAAGGCGTCACCAAGTGTTGAAATTTTTCAAATATTAACAAGTTCACTATTTAATCATCACAGAAACATATTGGTGTTGTTTGGAACATTGTCAGAAAATGAGCAAAAATGGGCTTCATTTCATTTTGGTATCCATACATTTGGTAGGATTTCACTGGTTCTGAAAGGGTTTAGTAAACCCAGGGGGTTAAATAATTTTGGCAGTCTTCAGGGGGGTCATTAAGCAAAAGCCTTCAATGAAGGAAAACAATAAAAATCACAAGAAGGAGGTCTTGGGGAGGTTATGAACTTTTCAGCTGGTAGTGATGATTTAAAACTACTTTCCAGAATTACAGATTGGCAATGACAAATAGGCTACCTAATTGATACGTTTACATGTGCGTATATTTCTCTGTCCATCTTTCATTCATGCTCTCTGTGGGGCAGAAGGTTTAGCTGGTGAGAAAGAGACAGGTAAATGAGCTGATTTGTCAAAGACTGAGACAGCTATCTCCTCTGAGAAAAAATGGTGTTAAGAGATGTATAGAAATGTTCACATTCTAATTAATATCACATGGATTATTGGAGTAGTTTAAATTCTGAATCCCTGTGTTTGTAAACGTGGGTGTAGTACATGAAATATATTAGTGGGTTGGGTTGTTAGGAGCTTTGTCCACCTCATCTACTGCGTATTGGTTTGTGTATGCATGGAGATGTGTGGCCCTTAACCTCTGTGTCAGAGCTAGTGTTTGTGTGCTTTTGTTTTTGGTCTAAGCATGTGCAAACATTTATGTGTAACCAGAGGAATGCAGTGGTACCTCATTCAGAGGTACTGCTGCCAGGTCATAACTGTCGAGGTCATAACTGTGTGTGTGTGTGTGTGTGTGCTGTGACATGTGTGTATATTGGTGAAGAGTCTCCACTGAAACAGCAGCTGCCACTAACGTCCTTCTGGATGTAAAAAACAGAGAATTTGTCTATATCAGAATATTTCTGATTGTGTTATTGTATATATTATACACTATATGGTAACTAATCTATCTATCACTTAATGTTTGTTGTAGAAACAGGTTCTTGTTACTTGTTATGAAATTAAATAAGAAAAAATCTACTTTCCCATCATCCTCAACTGTAGCCAATTTTGTGTGAAGCCTAGCAAAGTATTTGACCATACTAAATTAAGATGGTTACAGCATCTTAAATTGAATACTTTTGTAAAAACACTTTAATGTAGTACACTATTTAGACTATTTATTTACTTGTGTAGTGGGTGAATTTTGACATGTATTATTGACATGGTGGTATTGTCTCAAATCAGTCACAGTAAGTCGTGATCTAACTGAATATGACAAGGGGACAGCACCCACTAGGGGTGAAATACCTGGGACTCTGTCAGTTGCTTTTAGAACTGAAGAAGTTTTTGTGAACTTAAAGAAGTCCAGTTGCCTTCTTTTCAAGAACTCGAGATTCACAACTGTTACATGAGCTGCTGCAATTTGTAGAGATTTGAAAAACTAGTTCATGCATTTATTACTTCTAAGCTGGACTATTGTAATTCATTATTATTAGGTTGTCCTAAAAACTCCCTGAAAAGCCTTCAGTTGATCCAAAATGCTGCAGCAAGAGTACTGACAGGGACTAGAAAGAGAGAGCATATTTCTCCCATATTAGCTTCTCTTCATTGGCTCCCTGTTAAATCTAGGATCAAATTTAAAATCCTTCTCCTCACATACAAGGTCTTGAATAAACAGGCCCCATTTTATGTTAAAGACCTCATAGTACCATATCACCCCAATAGAACACTTCGCTCTCAGACTGCTGGCTTACTTGTGGTTCCTAGGATATTTAAAAGTAGAATGGGAGGCAGAGCCTTCGGCTTTCAGGCCCCTGTTCTGTGGAACCAGCTCCCAGTTTGGATTCGGGAGACAGACACCCTCTCTACTTTTAAGATTAGGCTTAAAACTTTCCTTTTTGATAAAGCTTATAGTTAGGGCTGGATCAGGTGACCCTGAATCCTCCCTTAGTTAGGCTGCCATAGGCTGCTGAGGGCTTCCCATGATGCAGTGTTTCTTCTTCTCTCACCTCTTTTCACTTTCTTTGCTTATACACCACTCTGCATTTAATCATGAGTTATTATTAATCTCTGGCTCTCTTCCACAGGATGTCTTTTGTCCTGTCTTCCTCCCCTCCCTCCCAACCAGTCGCGGCAGATGGCTGCCCCTCCCTGAGCCTGGTTCTGCCGGAGGTTTCTTCCTGTTAAAAGGGAGTTTTTCCTTCCCACTGTCGCCAAGTGCTTGTTCACTGGGGGGTCGTCTGATTGTTGGGGTTTTCGCCGTATTATTGTAGGGTCTTTACCTTACAGTAGAAAGCGCCTTGAGGCGACTGTTGTTGTGATTTGGCACTATATAAATAAAACTGAATTGAATTATTTTGTAATCCTTTGTTAGTACTCCATCCATATAATGATCCAGACAGTCATACTCTGTTGAGGACATGAACACAGACAGCTGCAGACAACACAGACAAAAAGTCATTCCTCTTCTAGTCCTTTAAAAATCTGCCTGAAGGGTGTGTACATAGTTGGTATGTTGTAGTGTAGCGTCTCAGTGGACACGGAAACTCTATCATGCCTCTTAGCCCCACTTTGTTTGTCTGAATGCACTTATACACTCAAAATAACGAGTGTAAGTATGGAGGTACTCAATGTGAGACACACCAGGTGATTACTTTAAACATTAGCAAGTTAGCATTGTCACTGGGTCACATTAGCATTTTCTCAAAGGATGACTACAGCCCCATAAGACTAACTATCTTGTGTCATTTACCTTAGTTACCTGTGTTTCTTTTTGTCGATAACCCCATAAAGTGTTCATGTCTCTCGTGTATTTTTCTTGTGACATAAAAAACAAACATACAGATCTGGCTTTTAACAACGATATCGAATAGTACATAAAACTGCCAGTGATTTACACGTATTATTTGAGCACCAGGCACAGTGTGTATTCAGTTCTGTTTGTCAAAAATTCGACCTCACAAGTTGAATTTGATGGCAGCTTATGTTTGAGGTGTTTTCCGTTATGATTTCAGCAGATGCCTGGCAGCCAATCACAAATACTTTTCCTCAGCCAAGGCTTAAATACAGATAAATCCACACCACCCAGTGTTACACTCACATTCATGTCTGTCAAGCTAATCAGTCACAAGTGTCTCAATATACAATTCCTGTTAAGTACTTCTAAGAAAACAGACTCTCCAGCATAACAACCACTTTAAATAATATAAGTTACAGTACTGTGCAAAAGTCTTGAGCCACTCCTCATTTCTTTATATTTCGCTTCTAAGGAGCCAGACTTTCTTGTAATTTTTTAAAAAGTGATCTTGAGCAATAGTTCTCCAGGCTTTCTGAAGATCTTTCAATCAAATTTGTTCTTTGAACATTGGCTGCTTTTTCACTCATTTTCAGTCCAGTCCTTGTACCTGACCATTGTTCCCATTTCTTTAGTTGAATCTATGGAAAATGCTAAAGATAACACAATTTGACAGGCATAAAATAGTATTTTAACACCAACAAGGTGATTCCCAAAGAGCTATTAGCCGAAAGCTTTGCATATCTCAGCATGGTGTGCAGTATGTCTTGAAAAACATTTGAGGAAACTGGACAAGTGGAGGACACAAGACAAAATTTCAGGCTTAGAAAAGCCATCCATAGCAGATGAACAGCATCTGAAAGTCATGTCCTTAAGAAATATGAAAATATCCAACAAGGCCCTTCATTTGATCCAGCTACAGTTCACCAAAACCTCATTAGAAATGGTCTCAGTGGAAGGATGGCTGTCAAGAAGCCATTCTTAAGGAAAGAAAATGGGGAGAAAAAGCTGAGGTATGTCAAAATACACAAGAACTGGACTGAAAATCAGTGGTAACAGGTCTTATGGAGTAATGAATCCAAATTTGAAATTTTTGTTTCAAATTGTTGTCAGTATGTATGGAGGAGGTCAGGAAAGAGGTACACTGAGTGTCAGCAGCCATCTGTAAAACACGGTGGAGGCTCTCTCATGGTTTGGCTGCATTTCAGCCAGTGGAGTTGGGGATCTTGTAAAATTGATGGAATTATGAACACAGAAAAGTACAGTCAGATTCTGATCCACCATGTAATACCATCTAGAAAGTGTCTGACTAATAACGGTTTCAATTTTCAGAAGGACAATGATCTCAAACACACTGCCAATTCAGCAAAAGTATACCTGGATAGAAAAACACAATGGATTGGCCTCCCCAGAGCCCAGACCTCAACAAGCAGCATGCAATCATCTTGACAGAGAACAGAACAAAAGCCAGCCAACAACTATTCCTGAAGACTAAAAGAAACTACAAGAAAGCTTGCCTAAGAGAGTTCAGGCTGTGTTGAAGAATAAAGGTGGTGATATCAAATATTGACTTTCAAACTCATTAGAATTGTACAGACTCTGTTTTTGCCTTATATACAGTTTCCATGTATGCTTGCACATGTTTCAATAAATCTCTGCACATATTCCCCATTTTGCTAGCAGAATATGAAGCAATGATGGGTGGTTTAAGACTTTTGAACAGTACTGTACAATCCATCAGACTATTATGATTTAACACTGAATATTTCTTAAAAAATAGTCTCCTCTACCGGTCTCTTTCTTTGGAAAAACAAATGTCCAGAATACTTACAGCACAGTTTCAAGTGCCGTGCAGCATTAGGGACCAAACTCTGAGCCTATACATTCCTGGGCCTGTGTGCTGGTTGCTGTCTGCAGCTGCGGAACTGCTGGCTGGTTGATGAATGAACCGATAGTGTTCTGGCTATGTGATGAATAGACCAATAGAGAATGATGGATAACATTGTAGAGAACGGGTGAGGAGCAGATCATGGTCTTAGTGAGGCCCAAAACATGAATGTAGCAGCAAGATGTTAAAAAGAGAAGGGAGGGAGAGGGAGGATAGGAGATAAAGAAAGATAGAGGAGACAGGTAGAGGGAGAGTGTGTCCTCAGTGATAAGTGAGGGGAGAAAGGAGTGAGTGGGAAAGAGCAATGTGACAAAGTGTTAGCGAGGGGAGGAGAGCTGACAAAGGGAGGGAAGATATATGAGCAGGGAGAAAAGTAGACTGAGAGGAAAGGAGCTGAAAGACAGAAAAGTAAGAAAAAATGACAGTCTACACCTAAGGTAGCAGCTCTGAGTTTGTAGCCTACCAAGGCACTGTAATGAGGTATGTTTGAGCTCAAAGTTTAATAGGCTATGTTTAATATGTCTGGACCTGGGAATAGTATGGCAGGCTGTGCCTACATTATGTCTGTTTGGCAGTGCTAAATCACTATAAAGAGTTTCTGCAAATAAACAATCAATGCAAGGGACACAACTTTTGGTAGTCCGCCCTCTTTTAACCAGCCACATTTGGGCAGGCTTTAGCAGCATTACAAACAGAAGTGATAAGTAATGAAGTACAAATACTTAGCACATAAAGCAATGCAAACAAAAAACACAAAAAACAGAATGGTGTTTTTGGTGCATTTAGCTAGTGCTAAAGAAGCATAAAGGGAGGAAGGTTTTGTAATTGGCAATTAATTTCAAATGCTGTGTTTCCATCAGCTTAACAAATATCAGCAAACACACAAACTGGTACTGTGCACTTTGTCCGACAGTGTGTCTGCCAGCTAAAGGTACAGCTCCTGTATTTCCCAGGGAGAGAAAATAATGAGATATAACTGACTCAGATGGAGAAAGATGTAAGAACGACAGGACAGGAGATGAAGGAGGGAGATTATTTTTAAAGCGATAGACTGTTGAGTGACATCTGATAAACTTGAAATTTAAAACTTACATGCAATGTTTTTTTTTTCACTTACTATGTGTTTATACACCACTCTGCATTTAATCATTAGTTATTATTAATCTCTGGCTCTCTTCCACAGTGTGTCTTTTATTCTGTCTTCCTGCCCTCACTCCCAACCAGTCATGGCAGATGGCTGCCCATCACTGAACCTGGTTCCGCCAGAGGTTTCTTCCTGTTAAAAGGGAGTTTTTCCTTCCCACTGTCGCCAAGTGCTTGCTCATAGGGGGTTGTCTGATTGTTGGGATTTTCTCTGTATTATTGTAGAGTCAATATAAAGTGCCTCGAGGCGACTGTTGTGATTTGGTGCTATATAAATAAAATTGAATTGAAAATTAATGTTCTTGTTCAGTTATCTGAACAGATATACATGATTTGTTGCTCAAGTTATGGTTTTTCACATTGTGAAACATATTGTTAAACAAATTGAAGTATACTAACTTTTTGTTATAGGCCGTATAGTGAAGGTCAGCTCAGTGTGAGGTTATATCAAGGGTAGCAGAGATCAAATTAAATTTAGGGTGATGATACTCAACATTCACTCCATGAATTCTACCTTTATACTAGTATAAAGGTGTGCAGTGGTGGGAAATCAGCCATCATAGCTCATGTAACATCTGGTTATATCTTGTTGAATTCAGCAGGCAAAATCCACAATGAACAGCAGCACAGATCAGCTCATCACAGCCTGTGCACAAAATCTGGAGCTCACAATACAAATTATTGTGACTTATTTCTAAGTGATTCTCTTAGGTATCTTAGGGTTCCCCTACTTGCCAAATCCCACTTTAACCCCTGACTGAACTTCACCCATGTAGTTCTAAGTCTGCAATGTAGGCAACCGCAAATAGAGCTAGTATGTTTTTTTTGTTCAAGCTGTGTGAATTCATTAGAATTAAAATTTAAGTTAAAATAAAGTTTGCATTCCCTTGTATTATTATTGTTTTATTATGATATTAATATGACATGAGGTTCAGTTAGCTTGGTAAACAAAACAAAACAAAAAAAAGCTGGTAGAAATCTCCTCCAAAGAGCTGCTTTATACTTTTATACTTTGAGTACATTTTAGAGCCTGCACTTTGTCACTTTTACTTGAGTAAAGAAGTTGAATCAGTACTTTTACCAGAGTATTTTTAACACAAGTATCGATACTTGTACTTAAGTGACGAATGTGTGTACTTTTGCTACGTCTGATTATAAAGTACTTTAGTTTATTGCAGTTAGCAGCAAGAAGTGGTTCACATTTTTATGCTGTATGGATCATAATGATGCTATAGTGGTTTTTGGGAACCCTATGGGTAATCTGGAAGCAGTCTTTACCTTTATTCTTATCAACTGTCGCTAAAGTCAACATTACATTATGGCAGTCCGTCAGACATCTATGTTATAAAGATTGAGAAATCTATGAAAACTACAGACCCTCACAGTGGCACTCAAAAGCCATTAGGATTCATCCTCTGGAAACTACTATTGTAGTGCCAATCAGTAGACATTGAAAAAGTCGCTTGATCAAAATTCAACAGGATTACAGAAACCATTAGGTTTCAACAGAAGTGGAAGAAAGACAGGACAAAGGAGGTAATAGGATGATGGATTGACTCCATTACTTCTGTTATTCACTGAAGCATGTGTGTTTTTAAATCCATCCACTGTATGCCATGACACCACAAACATACTGCAAAAAATAGCATGACATAAAAGCAGACAAATTTGCCTGGCAACCCTGCAAACAAATTATTGCAAACAGAAAGAAACAGACTTTTTTTTTTTTTTGCTTATCCCAGGCCCTAAACCGTCAAAAACAAACCAATGAAAGGCAATGAAAGAGTGTGAGATAACTCCATAAAGAACTCCTTTGAACCCATTGAAGAAAAATTATATCCTTTGCTCATTCCAGCATCAAAACAGTGGAAAATGCAGGGCATATTTTAAGGTCTCTTGATAATGTGTTTATAGGTTTTCATGCATTTCAAAACAGTCCCAACACAGTTCTTGCTGGCACGTCTGAACTAAGCTGGAGGCGAAACTTCCTCTGCCAAGGTAACTGATATTGATAATAGCTACAGGGTGCAACTTCATGGCACAAAGAGCTCCATAACCCGTGGCAATTTGGCAGGCAACTTGTAAGTCAGTCATGCAGGTTGGGATCTAAACAGCTCTGTCAGCACAGCACGGTGCTTTACAACAAAGGAAGACTGATTAAAGTTTGGGGCTCTCTGCACACCTGTTCATCCTCTGATATCAAAATGAATCTCTTCTTCCCATTCACATGCTGTACAGTGTAAATCCTTCAGAGTCTGACTCATTTAGAGCACAGAGGAAACTGAATGGGTTGTTCGTACGCTGAGTGATCTTACTGGTGTTTGAAGTTAGTAGATGATAGAAAACGTGGGTCAATTTCTAGACACTAGGTCTAACCTATAATGGAAAAGATGAGAAGTAATGAAGTTTAAAAATGGGGTAAATATGAAATATAACAGGTATGACATTATGATGATGAATTATTAATTGTAAGGGCCATTAAGCCAAGGACATGGGTACAGGTATACTGTTCAAAAAGCATGTTTTATTTTACCCCAAAATATCAAAAATTACACAGAAGGATGAAAGTAAGCTATTTTGAAAAATAAGTGGGCCCATAAAAGAGGTAAACTAAACAGAACACTACTCAAAAAAAAAAAGCTAAATAAAAAACAAGAACTTAAACTGACCCAAACAAATGAGGGAGAACAAAAGTAATGAAAGTCAGTAAAAGTATCACTCTATAGAAAACTTCATGACAAGTACAAGTCTTATAATTCAAAATTGCAAAAAAAATAAAATTAAAATTAATTAAAAAAAAAGAGAAGATCATTGTCATAGACTTGTGATCTTTCCAGGATGTACCCTGCTTCTTGCCATATGACAGCTGGGATACACTCCAGCCTCCCTGTTATTCTGAATCGTATAAGTAGGTAAGAGAATGGGACTGTTGCCTTATAGCAAGAAGGTCCTGTGTTCACATCCAGTCTGGCCTTTGTGTGTGGAATCTGCATGTTCTCCTCATGTCTTTGTGGGTTCTCTCCGTGTACTACAGCTTCCTCCCATGGTCCAAAGACATGCAGTTAGTGGGGTTAGGTTAATTGGTGATTCTAAATTGGCTGTAGGTGGGAATGTGAGTGTGAATGGTTGTCTGTCTCTCTGTGTTAGCCCTGCGACAGACTGGTGACCTGCCCCCCCCCCCCGCCACGACCCTGAATTGGATAAGAGGAAGAAAATAGATGGATCTTAATGTTGTAGTTGGAAATTTAAAGTGGCTTTTTATGTGGCTGAACCAACAGGTTCTCTTCTCAGAGTGTCAAGTAGTTCCACTCTGTCAGATCCCTTGTCCTTTGGAGTCGGTGCTTTGGTATACTGGACACTAGATTTTTAAGCTTCAGTATTACGGTTTTGGCCACCGCTATGTTGCTTTTTTGGAGCCAGAAGTTACCTTATATGGATGAAAATATGCAAGCTGCATTCATAAATTATACTGGTGCAACACACATACATATGTATTGACTAATTAGTGCTAAGTAAGGGACTAACAAAATACTGGAATTTCACCCACCAAAACTGAGGAACAATTTTCTCTGATGGTTTGAATCACACAGAAAGTCGTATTATTAATCAGATAATCCATTATAAATGCTCCAGGAGCACGTAGACAGTGAACAGGTCCAGTTTAATAATTTCAAATAGTGGATGAGGCAGACTCCCATCGGCTCAAGCCACTGTTTCAGGACACCTGTCAATCAACGTGACCACATCCTAACTCAACTATCTAGATGAGCTATCATAATAATAATTTAAAAAAAAAATCCAATCCACACAGAGTTATTGTTGGCGGTGGTAGTGGGGATTATCCATAGAGCCCAAAACAATTTTCTGAACCAAACTATAAATATGTTCTTTTAATGATGTAAAGTTGGACATTTTAAAATGGGGTTTGTCTCTCTTTTGCAGCACTTCAGTGTTGGCTTCATTTATAAGCACCACAAGTTGCCCCTTGATGCTAACCCAGTAGGTTTAAAATGAAAAGAGTTAGGAGTAAAACCCATCTTACTGTGTTGTAACTTAATGCAATTTACACTGACACCAAGGGACTGTCATGGTCCCTGGGTATGTGACCCAGGGTTTTGAGTTTTGTTTATTTTGTATTATGAGAGATTTGTGTTTGTATTCTGGAGTGCCTTTGTGTTTACATTTCTGTATTCCTGGTTTTGCTCTTTGGTTTTCTGGTTCCCTGTCTCATCCCCATGTCTGGTCTCTCTCTCTCTCTCTGTCTTGTTCTGCCTCTCTCTCTCTCGCTCTGTCTCTGGCTCTCTCCCGGTGTCTTGTGTGATTATATGCAGGTGTGTTTCCCAGGTGTGTCCTCTGTTCTGTTTCCACCTGTTTCCCATCCTCTCGTTACCTGTAATGTATTTAAGTTCCCAGTCTGCCCTTGCTCCTTGTTGCGTCCTCCCTCACTGTGTGTGCTCCTGTTCCGTCTTGTTCAGTCGTGTCCTTGTCTTCCAGTCAGATCTGTTTTGCCATGCTCCAGGGTTTTTGTTCTTGCCTTTGTTTTTTGTGCCTTTTTCCCAGCATTAATAAAAGCTGTGGTTTTTGTTATCTCCCGTCTGTTGAGTCCTGCATTTTGGGTCCACCAACTCTACCTGCCACACTTCCGGTCTCCGTGACAGAAGATT
>VUQS01004338.1:10571-21991 GCA_015108495.1 Heterochromis multidens
ATTTTTTCTGTGTGTGTGTGTGTGTGTGTGTGTGTGTGTGTGTGTGTGTGTGTGTGTGTGTGTGTATTTTAACTTGTACTTGTTCTTTTATCCCTCTAATTTAAATTCTTAGATTCTTATATTTATATATATGTTTTTTAGTTAATAGAGCATTTCTACACCACTTTGCATTTAATCATTAGTTATTATTAAACTCTGGCTCTCTTCCACAGTGTGTCTTTTGTCCTGACTCCCTCCACTCACCCCCAACCGGTCACGGCAGATGGCTGCCCCTCCCTGAGCCTGGTTCTACTGGAGGTTTCTTCCTGTTAAAGGGGAGTTTTTCCTTCCCACTGTCACCAAATGATTGCTCAGAAAATCACTACATGAATAATCAGCCTGTTGTAAATGAACAAAGTTATTAACAGGCATCTAGCTGGGCTAATGCTATCCTCCAATCAAAGCTTGGCTGTCTTGCCTTGTGATGATTGGTTATTATTGCTATGACGTTCACACCACCAAAGATATCCCCCCAAGCGACACAAACACGTACAGTCATGCACTAAAGCAACACAACCATGTGAATCCTGCCTAAGTAAAGTGTCACAGAGCTGTTTTTGAACAGTTTTATTTTCTCTCTATCTTAATTGATGCAATAAACCTGCATATAAACCTGTGGATTTTGTGTTATTCTACTTGACTAACAGAAGAACCTTACAGTATATGCCCCATTTGGTCCTTTCAGCATCAGAAAATGTTCATAACCTTTTATGATGAGGTTTTGCATGAAGCCGACTTATAGCTGCAGTGATTGTTATAAAAACATCTGGATTAGTGCAAGAACTACAACAGCATCTGGAGTCCCCAGAGCGGACACCAGTTTCCAAACTCACACAATGATAAGACACCACTGGCCCTCAACAACCAGCTTGGACAAAATGTTATTAGCTTAACAGATGTTTAATGTGTATTTAGCACCTTGCAGCTTCTGGTCTGTCTTTCCATGCTGTGAAAGCTTGTGAGGAAGGTCTAATGCTGCCTCACTGCATCTGTGTGTGTTAGGTTTATCTCCCCTTCGTCCATTTTGGGCAAGAGCAGATTAGTCAGAATCCACCAGCTGCTGGGGAATTGGTTGAAATTGTGCCACACAGTGCTCTAATACAGTTACGTAAATCTGACCAGTCTGAGGTAGGGTTTAACTTGCATAAAGAGCAGGGCACTTGACCTCAAGAGACAGCAAATAAAAGGCTCCCACTGGGCCTTTGTGTTGGTTTCCAGCTTGTGTCTGGGGACACAGAACTGCTCCTTTTTTTCACTAAATTAGAGTTGATATATCTCCGTTCAGTTTTGGGTTTTGCAAATATCACTGACTAGCTCGTAGGTGGTGGCTGTGCCATGTGTTACGTGAAAACATGCAATGCTGTTGACACACAAAAGCCATATAGGGGGAGGGGGTGAATGACAGAGAGCATCTTTGAACTCCCCTCACTATTCATTTCAGGGTTACATAAGTAACTTTCAAAGCAGCTTGAGAAGACATCAGAGGGAGCGTTGTGGCTAAGAGTTTCTGTGGCTGACAGTAGGCTCTTGGGTGGGTGAGACTGGAAGACACTGTTTTCTTAGAGTGATTATGTGCTGAATACTGTTTCACAGAATGAGTAAGACTTTTTTGTGTTTGTTTGCAGATTATGATTTTTTTTAAAATGACAAATTTTGACAAATGTGACTACCTTTTCTATTTTAAAAGAAACTTTCTATATTTAAACTGTGCTATTTCATGTCATGACTGTATGCAAAGACTATTCTATTTCAATATAGGTATCCTATCAGACCCAAAAGGCATATAGATCCAAGCCTGAGTTGCCCTAGTTTGTGTGACGTTTGGGGGGGAAAGTCTGTCTTGTCTATTTTTGCATGCTTCTAAAAAACCTTCAGTATGTGGAGCGACAGCTATGGGAGACATGCTTAGTTGGCTGTGATTCAGGCTCACTGGTCTTCAGATTAATGTAGATTTACTAAGCGACATTCACACATTAATGCTCAGTCGGCATCAGTAAGCATTTTCTTTGAAAATGAGGCACTAGCATAGAAAAGATGCCTTTCCTCATTCTCTACAACTCAATCCATGACTGCTTTTATTTGTTCTCCCTTTGAGGCTTAGTAATGTAGCTGACCGTGTTTTTTTTTATTCGCTTTCAGTTACACATAAGTGCCTCGGCTTGGAGATGTAAAGTCAAGAAATGGCTGAAGGTGGAAAAAATGGTGAAAGAGGAAGCAAGGACGAAGGAAGAGCAGGTGGCAGATCTTTCCAGGAGCCCCACAACCTCTCCTCAGTAGGTGCTGCCTCTCTTGGGACAAAGAGGCATCTCCCACGAGGGATTGTGATCCAGCTAACAGGGACTGAAGGAGAGTGGGACAGCCTGGATGACAGTGAGCTCATCTTCTCCCTTGAGCATGATGAGGACTACCCCTCTATATCACTCTCTAAGGAGAAGCAGCTTTCAACTGAGGATGACAGAGGGGTACAGTCTGAAGAGTTTCATGTCCCTCTTTCTCCCTCTTCACCAGGTTCCCTGGGGAGCTATTCTGCTGCTGCAGGCCCAAGCTTCCTCTCACCTGGCCCTCCCTCACCCACCCATCGACCCTTAGTGAGCCTGGTCAAATCTCTCTCCACAGAGCTGGATCTAAAAGAGAGTTCCACCCTCAAACCCAAGCCTTTTCTCAGCCTTGTGAAGTCAATCTCCACAGAGCTCTCCCGCTCAGAACCCGAGGTGTCACAGTCCAAATCGGACTCCCGACTCAACCTCCACCTGTGGAAGCAGCTGACCCAACCGAAAACCCGAGGCAATGGAGACTCTCGTACTGCTCCCCCATCTCCTAGTTCACACTCCCCAAGTGGAGAGGGTCTGAAAGGTGGTTTCTTCAAAATGGAACTGGAGGACACCAAGCGGAAGCTCTCCGAGGTTGTGCACGAACCTTTGAGCAGCATGTTCAGTAAGATCAGGAGAGAAGAAAGCTCAGGCAGCCCTAAACACCAGTGTAAGAACCAGGGGACTCACCAGATCAGCTCCAGAGGTTTGGGGCGGGAAGGTAGCACCGACACTGTTCTTTCAGAGTCTCCTGTGAGAAGCGCTAGAAAAACAGATGCTGATGTTTTTTCTGTGTTTGAGTGGCCTTCTGTAAGACACCTCGGGAGAATTCAGCACAGCCCCTGCCCTGTGCATCACCACAGACAGCAACACAGGGACGAGGAGCTGGAAATATGTACAGATGGTGAGATTATGCAAGTGTTTGCCATCGAAACTCATAAACAGGCGAGCAGGTCGCCTGGTTCTCAGGCTCTAGCAGCACCCACGACCTCTCCTGTTCCACAGCCCCCTCACCCTCTGCCACGAATGAGTTTATTTTGTGTGGCAGTGCTTTCCTATGGCTACTTTATCTTACCTCTTAGTCCATATTTCTCTGGCCTGGCCCTGGGATTAGCGCTGGGCTTCTTGCTAGGGCTTCTGCTCATTCGGATGGGTTCCTCCAGGTCTAGCAGCTCAGTCCATACCTATAGACCAGCACAGACGCTGTTGGGAGAAGGGATTCTGACTGGTGGCATTGTCAGCACTGAGCCTGACACACTCAAGGTAAATGGATGACTCATCAATGATAAAAATGTCACTTTTATTTTCAGACACCTCCGTTCCACTCCAGCACTCACACATTTTCAGTTTGTCATAAAAATATCCCAGGAAGAGCACTTGAAGGTGCAGTAATGCTCAACAGATGCTGAATTGAATTTCTTTGTTCCGCTCATTCTCTGTCTCTCAGGGAATAGGGTTAAAAATTAGACTAGAGCCAACAGCCAATTAAAATAGCTTAGAAAAAGACTGGAAAGTCGGGAAAGTAGTAGTCATGCATGACATTACCCCTGCTCATCATGCCAAATGGTATATTGCTTTTTTACATTTTAGTTTTGTTCTGATTAACATACATATGTTCATAAGTGATCTTTAGATGTACCACACATTACCTGTTTCTAGTCTTTATACTATGAGCTAAATCAACTGCCTCTAGCTGTGGCTCGATACTGAATAAAATGTGAGAGAATATGTTAAACTAAACAGTTGCACTAAATGCATGCAAAATGTGATGCAGTTTTCCACCAAATGTTTGAAAATTGGCAAAAAAAAATGCATATATACAGTACATTTGCTTTTCCATTTACTACTAATATTGGTGGTGCAGTGGTTAGCAAGAAGGTTCTTAGATTGAACCTTATAGTCATCTGGGGCCTTTCTGTGTGGAGTCTGAATGCCCTCCTTTTGCGGGTATGGGTTATTTCTGGGTGATCCAGCTTCTTCCTATGGTCCAAAGACATGCATGTTAGGTTGATTGATGATTTTTAACTCTCTGAACTATATGCCATCATAGGTGATAACCCTAATCCTAACCCTCACTGTACTCTAACCATATATTTTTGAGAAAGGAAAACCTTTTTTTTTCTTTTAAAAAAAGGTCAATAGTTTTTTTTTGTTTGTGTCAGAATGATTATAAATATTATGTGTAGATGGGTTTAAGAGTTTTGGTTCCACTGCAAAAGAAGCGAAACATGATAAACGTTGCTGAAATATGGCATTAGTGTTTGCTACCGTCACTAATTTGTAGTTAGTATAGTCTTTGTAGAAGGTCTAATTTTTGACCCTCCTGTGCACAGGTAGCTGTTCATATCCACGTTTAATTTCCATCATGACAATTTTTTTTAGATTTTATTTCGGGGCATTCAGCCTTTTATTCTTATAACAGGACAATAAAGAAGGCAACAAAGGAGAAAGTGAGGGTGGGGGAAATGATATGCAGGAGATGCCCTGGGGCAGATTCAAGTCTGGCTCCCTGCAGTAGCCATTTAGCATGTGTGTCGCCTGCTCAACCCGGTGAGCTATCCGGCACGCCAAGTCTTTAGTCTTTTATGACACTTTTTTTGCATTGTGCTTTTATTGAAACACCAAAAGTTTTATAGTGTAGTGCACAAACTTTTTGTTTTGGCATGTTGGCATGTTTCCACTCAGGAAACACCAGAAAACACACAAACAGTGGATGTTCATGACAACTGCTATAATAACAATAACATAATTGTAAGTGTCTTTGATTTGCAGCCTTTAAAAAGTTTTTAAAAAAATGTGTATGAAAATTGATGATGATTGCTACTTAATAAAAATGACTAATTTTTGGATTCACTTTAAAAAGCTTGTTAAAAAGTTACTCCAAGCAAACTTCAGTAACCAGGGTAGTTGGTGCTCATTTGGTCCAAAATAACAATGTCAAGCTGGTGAGTCGCTTCAGCAAGTCCGCCAACTGTTTTATTCACAGATTAAAGCTTCTGAAAGTGGCATGCTACTACAGTACACGAGGATCCCAGAACACAATTAAAACCTTCAATAATGAAAAGTGCTGGAGCCGCAGTGATAATTGCTGTTCTGCTCCTGGCTGAGCTTGACACAGGACAACTGGGGAGGACTACCACCACCCAGCCACTGTCAGCTCCAGAGGCAATTAGTGGGAAATACAGACAGGAATAAGCTGTAATTTGTTCAGGAAGCTTGGCAAACTGGGGATGGAGAACAGTGGACAACGGTGTTTGCTGTCTCAGTGTAACTAATTCCCTTCTTTGGCCATTAGCAGTTTGGTATCAGTTTGAAAGCAATTAAAATGTGAAAGCTAGAGAAGTTTGTGAGGCAATTTCAAAGGTCATAGGATGACTCTGCTAGTTAGATGACTGGACCTTTAAGGTGGAGTGTACAAAAATGCCTAATCAGTTAATGCAATACTTACAGTTAATCACCTTGAATTAAAGCTGAAAGTCTGTGCCTCAATCGCATCTTGAGTATTTGTAGAGGTAACATATGATAAAGCATATCTTAGCTTATCTTACTTAAAATCCACTGAGGTGGTGTACAGAAATCCACAGAGTTGACTAGAACTTGTTTGATCGTTTGGCACAAACTCCCTAGAGACATCAACTCTCTCCCTGAAACTTTCACTGAAAAATAAAACATTTAAAAACATGTTTACTTTTTTCTCTCCACTTCACATTTCAACCTGATTACAAAGATCATGATTTTCAAGGTTGGAACAATTTCAGGTGAAGTGTTTATTTCTCACTTGAAAATGCAAAAACACTAGTGTTGATTTTAAATCACCTCTTACTTGTTTCCTTTTCAGGGCTGGATGAATGAGATATATGATTACGACCCAGAAACCTGCCATCTAGCTCTGACTCACTCTGTGTTTGCCACCCTGGAGGGATCCTGTCTCCGTTTGGACTCCCCACGTTCGAACATCAGCCGCAGGGCCACATATGATGAGAGATTCCACGAGGCAACCTTTGTCAAGTCACGCTGCTATCAGCTAGCAAACAGCAAAGTATGAAGACTCCCTAAGTAATAGTTTTAAGTGAATATTTGTACTGTATCTGCAGCTGGGATAAAGACCTACAGTAATGTGCAAAAGTCTTGAGCCACCACTCGTGTTTATATTTTGCTAGGAAAATGGGAAGTAGGTGCAGTGATTTATTGGACCATGTGCAAATAAAAATAGAAATACAGTATATAAGGCAAAAACAGAGTTTGTGCAATTGTAATGAGCTTAAAAGTCAATATTTGGTATGACCACCTTTATTTTTCAACACAGCCTGAACTCTCTTAGCCAGCTTTCTTGTCATTTCTTTAAGTAGTCTTCAGGAATAGTTGTCCAGGCTTCTTGAAGGACATTCAAAGCTCTTCTTTGGATGTTGGCTGCCTTTTGTTCTGTTCTCTGTCAAGATGCCGCTTCACACTGCTTCAATAATGTTGAGGTCCGGGATCTGAAGAGGCGAATCCATGACTGATAGTGTCCAGGTATGCTTTTACTGCATTTGCAGTGTGTTTTGGCTCATTGTCATGTTGAAAAATGAAGCTGTTGCCAATCAGAAACTTTCCAGATAATATTGCATGGTGGATTGTATTATTGTAGGGTCTTTACCTTACAATATAAAGCGCCTTAAGGTGACAATTGTTGTGATTTGGCGCTATATAAATAAAATTGAATTGAATCAAAATTTGATGGTACTTTTCTCTGTTAATGATTCCATTAATTTTGACAAGATCCCCAACACCACTGGCTGAAATGCCGCCCCAAACCATGACAAAAACCTTTACCATGTTTTACAGATGTCTGTAGACACTCACTGTTGTACTCCTCCATACATATTGAGAACAATTTGAACCAGAAAATTCAAATTTGGATTCATCACTACATAAGACCTGTTTCCACTGATTTTTAGAGCAGTTCTTGTGTATTTTGGCATACCTCAGACTTTTCTTGCTGTTTTCTTTCTTCAAGAATGGCTTCTTGACAGCCACCCTTCCACTGACCAGTGTTCGCTTTGGCAAACACTGGTCTGTAGAAGTTCACTTTGGCGAACACTAGATGGATCAACTGCAGGTCCAGATGCATCTCTCAGGTCCTGTGTTAGGTCTTTGGTGGATCTTTTTTTTTTTAATTTCTCAATTTAAATTTCTGTTCATCTGCTGTAGATTTTTAGGCGCAGTTCATCTTTTGACTTCCACTTGTTCAGTTTCCTCAAATTTTTAAGGACATGCTGCACACATGCCAAGATTTTGGCTTTGGGAATCACATTGTTGGTGCAAAAACACTTTTTTATGCCTGTCAAACTGTGTTATCGTTGGCATTTTCATAGACTCAACTAAAGAAATGGGACCAAATTATGTGTTTCTGTGACAGGCTGCTAGTAACAAAAGATAAATTTAAAATTAGTTCTTTGCTAAGTTGTCTGTTATGTGTAGACAAAACACTGGTGCATTCCTTGAGTTTGGTGCTTAAATGCTTGAATGATTCATAGGTCAGTGTTAAGTGTCTTAACAAACAAAATAACATTCCTCTGAAAATGGTCGGGTACAAGGAGTGGATTGAAAATGAGTGAAAAAGCAGCCAATGTCCAAAGAAAAACTTTGAAAAACCTTAAGAAAAGTCTTGCTTCTTGGAAGCAAAATATATAGAAATGAGGGGTGGCTCAAGACTTTTGACAGTACTGTAGCTGATGAGACATTTCACTTAAAGCCACAACTTTCAGCATCATAGTGGTACTAGAGAAAAGGGTTTCACTGAATCTATCAGTGGAACCCCTACAGGCTCTCTTCCAGCATGGACATAAAGAGACAGTAAATAGTGTGCAGAAGCTTTGCATAAACATGTTTAAAATTAATGAATGCTTATTATTAAAAAATGAATATGACTTTGAATAATACATGCATAAATGTTAGAATGACATTTGCAGTGAGAGATGAGAAGAGCATATTTGATATAGAAATGAACTCTTGAGATTAAAATAAACTAGCCATAATTGTTGTTAAATAAAGGGGATGTCTGACTATGTTTCTTGTTTAACAGTTTTGCTTTGACACAATTAAACTCTGCTTCCTTTTCCCAAAGGTATTCCTGCTGCCATCTGTGTTGGCGCGGAAGAGGATGTGGAACCCAAAGTATCCCATCTGCATCCAGCTAGCTAGGGGGGCAAAATCTCAAGAGGATGAGGGAGGAAGGCGGGAGGAGAGCCGAGGATCGGAGTCTGGCGCTGACTCAGCCAGTCCAAAACCAAGATCCTCCAAACATGCCCATGAGCTTCTGACTGTTCTTTACCTATTTGGCCGCACAGGAAGAGAGAAAGAAGAGTGGTTCCGTCATTTCCTGTTTGCATCCACGGACACAGAGAGGGAAAAGGAGAGAAGCCGACAGAGCAAATGTGTGTCAAGCAGAAGGGGTATGACAAATATTAATAATGTATTATAAAAGAGAAGGCCTGTAGATAAGGGATCTGTGATATATGTGTGGATTATGGATTACATGCTCTCCTTTACATTGCAAAGCCAATTCATTTCAAGAGATCATGCAATAAAAACAGAGACCAGCTTTGTTTTGGAGAAACTTACAGAGTTAGCAGAAGTTTTACTACAAATGCTTGTTTTTTTAATTCCTAAATCAAACCTGTTATTTGATCACGCTTCTGTTACACTTCCCTCTTCCACTGCCACTTTTATTTATCTGACTAGTTAGTGGCAGCACATAAAAGCATTTGTTCTGTTTCACTCTTGGGAAAGTGATTTATCTAAATGGTTATTTTAGTTAGTTCAAATAACAGCTGAGATTGTGCAGCATAATTATTCACATTTCTGAGGAGTTTCTTGAAAAGACTATTACCAGTGTCTCTCCTGTACATGTCTTTACAGTTCAGAGCAGGAGCTACAAGACAACTAGAACAGTTTAGCATAAATACACTTATTCAGGGGCAGAGGTAGCCTAGCTTTGTCATAGTGGTCTCACCTACAAAGTGGAAGCTTCAGGCTGCTAATTTTCATCAGCTGTGCTTGCTAGACTATCTATGAACTATATATGAAAAACTGATAATTAATGCTGCCTCACAACAGGAAGACTCAGGGTTCAAACCACAGACTGTATACAAAAATGGACATAGCCACTGTGACGTTAACTAGTTATTTGCGAAGTCCAATTCTGAAGCCTTGACTTGAGTATTTTGGGCGTTGTTTTTGTTTGTTTGTTTGTTTGTTTGTTGGTTTGTTGTTTTAAACTGAGTTTAGGAGCGAAGGGTGGATCTAACTAAGAAACCAAGGACATTGCACCCTAAAGCACATCCTGCTCTATCTGGGATTTTACTCTAAATGAGAAATTATTTATATATTTATGAAATGAACGTCAGACTTCAAACTAGTGATTGAAGTCATGGATTAAGGGTGCAGAGTTGCTGTATTTTATATACAGTCGCCCCCTGTTGATCATTAGAAAGCTTCACTTTTAAGTCCTGAAAGCTATGTCTATCTTTTATATACTGTATATATGATTAGAAACTAGTGCTTAGCTGGGTTGCAGTGGAGTTTGCATGGTCAACAAATTGTTGCTCAAGAAATGAACACAGTTATGTTATGAAATAATTTTCTTTCGAATGCTGTCATGCATCAAGAAAAGACTTCCAGCAGCCATGTTCAGATTAAAAAAGATATTAGATAATTAAGAAGAAACTGCAAGATAACAGATGACATTTTCAGTATAAAAATCTTCCTGAAATGAAAACCCATAGTACAATATTTTCTAACTCACAGTTTCCAAGGCAAATGTTGTGAAACTAACCAAAATGTGAAAAGATTAGCTTGCAAATTCTCCCTGTTGATAAAATGGGACAACTTGCAAGTTTCAAAGTAACTAAAATTTACTTTAGAAAGCAAACCTCTGAAGTAAATTTCCTGCTTTGCTCTCAAAAATTATCAGATTTACTCTTTCTCTGAACAATCATCAAGTGATCCTGTATTCTTCCAGGTGACCAAACACAGCACACTACTGTACATGTTAATGTTCCAAGTAGCAGAGGCTCCAGCAGAGTGGGCAGCAGTGATGAGGACGCCCCCTCCACACCTCCATTCCCTATCATCTCCGCTGCGCCCTCCAGTAGCACCAGGGGCCTTTCTGTGCTTGACTACCCCAGTTACATGGCTCGTCTCCTGGCTGCAGAGGAGCAGACCCCACTCTGTAGTCCTGGGACTAGCAGCACAGATGTAAGACCCACCAAGAGAAATGTAAGCTATACAATTTTTAATTGTCTCTAAACCTGCGTTTTTATTGTCTTTGCTTATTTATTTATTTTTTTTAGTGTACCTGTGATCTAGCAGAGTACCCAGGGAAGAGCCAGACTGCCTGGGCTAATGCTCTAATTGGTCGGATCTTCTGGGATTTCCTGCAAGAGAAGCACTGGGCTGATGCCGTCTCCCACAAGATTCAGAAGAAGCTCAGCAAAATTAGAGTGAGAACCGTTTTAGTGAAAGCTGCCAAATCAGAAAGGTTAACTAGAATTACACCACATTTTTTCTGTGATTTTAATTCATGATATGCAATACACCCTACAGCTGCCTTACTTTATGAATGAACTGACTCTGACTGAGCTGGATATGGGCAGCTCTATGCCACAAATCACTGCTACCTCCAGACCAGAGGTTAACCCCAGAGGTGAGTACAGAGTGGAGATTAAACACTGCACAGCATAAGGGCAAACCAAAATGCAAACAGATTTATACAAATACACAAACACAGCAAGCAATGACCTCATGTAGTTCCAGCATCAGATCAGACACTGTTATCCTATCGTAATCTTGTGGAGCAGGGCAACCATTTGGAGCATATTTGCTGGTGTATGTGTGTGTGTGTGTGCTTTGAAATCAGGCCGTTTGGCTGCTCCTAATGATGAGGGGAATTTAAGCTTGTCAGTGTGGATGTAGCTGTGTGACATCATGATTTTTCCCCTTTCTCGATTTCTCCGCCTACTTTGCTGTTACACAACCTTGCATCAACAAGTTATGTTGTTTTCTGCCCCCCCCCCTTTTGTCTCCACTCTC
>VUQS01004344.1:6303-23599 GCA_015108495.1 Heterochromis multidens
CAGACACAGTAAAGCGAGAATTGATCAAATTGCCACCAGATAGCAGCTTTAATATGTTGGAGAACTGCATGAAGGAGCATCTTCAAAAGCAGAAACTGCAAAAGTTCTGCTATAAACAGGAATGAACTCAGTTTGTCTGAGGACATGGCTCCTTTCCCCCAGAGTCAGCAGAATGAGAAAAAGATTACTGGTGCTAATGAGTGAGAGAGGGTCTTGAGTACAGGAATTCAAAGTGCAAGCATGATTGAGATTGGCCTTCTGATGCTAGTTTACTAGACAGGCAAAAGAAAAAAAAAGAAGGGGAAGAAAATCAATCATGATTTCCATAGACTCCTGTGAGGGAGTCAGAGTGATAACTGTGCATTACAATGGACCCCATGTATAATGAGAGCAGGGATCAATACTTGGCACATTCGTGCTGGTGTTTGCCCTGCCGTTGGCCAAAAAAGCTGCGGTAATTAAGGAGTCTCCCCTCAATCCAAATACCTTCCAGCTTAGCTCCTGTGTGCCGCAAGGATCCATTTGCCACTTTTTTCTCTGATGTAAGTTCAATATTTGTAGAAACAAATGACTTTTAGTTTAAAAACACCCCAAATAATCCATGCAGTAATAAGACGCACAAATAAGCCTCAGGGGAATTTAAATTATATGACAACACAAAAGTCCAATATTTCTTAATAGCAGATTTAGTCAAGTGATCAGTTTCCATTTGGGCAGCAGCAGTTAATGCATATTCATTGCACGAGACAATCAGTTTAGTTTCGTTAAACTTTCACAGCCTCGTTATGAATCTGTAATCAGAAGAATTGGGGGTGTGGGGGGATTTTCTGGGCATTGCTGATGCAGAGATTAGCAAAAGTTGCAAATGGTTCCGAAACTCAGGGAGCTAATTGGGATTTAGTGTGCGCGCAGGGCCGCGGGGCTGTCAAGGGCCAAGATAATCGAGCAAGCCTGCTGTGACCGAGACGAGGAAAAAGAAAGGAGCAGCATGAGCCATAGAGGCAAAAAGTTAAGCTCTGAATTGATATCAGAGCAGTGGGAAACTTACAAGCTGTAAGAAAAATCCTAGATTTATTAAATGTGCTTTTGAATGCGAGTCAAATTTTAACAAAATCACACAGTGTAACTAGTGCATTGAATCACAGAAAAATGTTAACTAAAGAGAAGCTTTTTGACTACATGATAAATCATGTAATCAAAAAGCTCCCAGCAAGAAAAGATCTTCCTCTTATCAAACACTGCCTAATGCAATCCAATTAAAAAGCTCTGCTGTAATAATTATCAGTCTATCCAGTTAACATGCAGGAGGTGGAGGGAGTTTTTGAGTTTTAGGAGCACAATAGTAGCATATATGGCAGAGCTGTTGTATCACTTTGCATTTGACTGCATGATGTGGACACTTTATTCCTAATAAAGTGTCCAGTGAGTCTATATTCCACCAAGCCAATGCAAGAGCCCCTTACAGGTTCATCCATTGCAGTACGACACTGCCCTCTAGTGACCATTTCACTGTTTTCATCATGCCATTACTGCAATACATAATTTCCCCTGTCACGTGCTTGTTTTAACAACATGTGATTTATCCTGCATGATGACATCACAAGAGCCTTTAATCTGTTTATGAACTGTAACTTCTACTTGTTCTCTTCTTTAAAGGCAGCGTGCTTTAAATATGGCTATGAAATACAGAATGCTCAGTATTAACACAGATATGTTAAGCAGTCCAGCTAGAAGGAAGGTTAGGATTACCTGATCCACACTATAGGGGGCAAAATGCTGTCTTAATGACATTTACACATTTACAAGCTTAAAGGAAGACAGCTGACAGTTATTTCCACAAGTAATTCATCTGATTGATGTAATTAGATTTGTAAAATATCCAACACACTTTTAAGAGTCTAAGTTCTCATCTTAAATTCTACACAGATCAAAAACAGAGAGAAAAAGGAAAGAGAAGCATGTGTTCACATTAATGTCCTACATTTCCCAGAATGCTTTTGGATAAACACATTAGATAGATACACACAGGGATTTCCTCTTTGTGCTGCATGTCTGCAGGAGGATCATGTGAAAACTGAGCAAAATGGCAATATCAGGATGGGTAATAATACAGAATACAGCTAGAAGGAGCAGCTTTTTGTTGTGCCCATAAATCTCCCAGATGTTGTTGCACGTTATGATGGCTTATAGAGATTTCTGACAGTGGAGAAACTACTCTGCCCATCTCTTCTTTGCCCCCCCCCCCCCCTCGAGAAAGCCTCGAGAAAGCTGCTGATCTGTGATAAGGACAATGAGAGGTACTGTTGATGTTACAGATAACACAATCAAAGTCCTATAAAGCTGTTTGTGATATCCCAGCACCTCCATTTAGCTGTGGGACTGACAGAAATACGCCAATGAAATTGGTGCAGGAAACACCTTCAGTACAGGCTTATTTTGAAATGTTCCTAAATACATTTTTTTCCCTTTTGGTTTCAATGGAATACCAAAGGATCCTAAAATAGCCACAGAACACCTGCTGTCCATTCATTTCAGGTGTTTATAAACATGTCATATCTTGTATTGAACTGATAAGCATGACCATGTGAGGCTTTATCCCATTGGGAGGCCTGCAGAACACACGGAGACCTAATCGGTGTGTCATTAATCTACAATGAAAAGTCTCATGGGACAGCTGTCAACAAGACTAGAAATAGAAACTCCACAGAAAGAGAAAAGCGACTCATCAAAGAGAAATTTTCTACAGCACTAAGGACTTACACAGGCATAAAGGCAAAGCCAAAAAAACCAAAAACAAAACAAACAAAAAGAACAGTTTGAAATCGCCGAGCATCCTGCTGGTGGGCTAAAAGTGGCCACGGGACAGATAATGAAACGGACACTGCTGTCTGGAGAGCTGTTTAGTCTGATTCTATTTTCTCTCACAAAGTTGATGGGTAAGAGGAGATGAAAGACCCCAGAATTAGAACAAGCAGTGAGTGAAAGGACATCATAAATATTTTATGGACAATAATATCAGTGTGCTGGAAAAAAAAAAAACAACAACAGGCAAACACACAAAATACTGCAGAAATGAGGGCCAAATGTTTAAATACAAGTCAACAATAAATGAATAACTCATATGACAGGCAGAGAGTCTACTAAGGCAGAGGATCCCAATCTGTTTGATGAACTTAGCCACCTTTCATCTACACCAGGGGTGGGCAATTAATTTTCCCAAGGGGCCACATGAGAAAAGGGCCACAACAACAAGCTTATAAAGAGATAAAAATTAATACTGAGCAGAATTGAGTTCAGCTTATTGGTGCAACCCTCCACAACAGTCCCAGTTTCTCATGTGGCCCCTTTGGGAAAGTTAATTGCCACCCCTGATTTACACAATTTGTCCTGTTTCACATGTGTAGTAGACATAGCAATGTTTTATACAACTTAACAGTCAATATTCAGAAATTAGCATGCTCCTGCCACAGACTACATGAATCCTGGTCATTTAAACCTCTTCTTCTTCTTTCAGCTGTTCTCTTTAGGGGTCGCCAGAGTGGATCATCTCCCTCAATCTCACCCTGTCCCTAGTATCCTCTTCTGTCACACCAACCCTCTGCATGTCCTCCTTCACTGCATCCATGAATCTTCTCTGTGATTTTCTTTGTTCCTCCTGCCTGGCAGCTCCATCTTCAACATCCTTTGCTCAATATATCCACTATCCCTCCTCTGCACATGTCCAAACCATCTCAGCCTTGCCTCTCTAACTTCAGCTCTGCCACCTCCAGCTCGGCCGCCTGTCTTTTTGTCAGTGCCACTGTCTCCAAACCATACATCATAGCAGGTCTCAGTACCATCTAGTAAACCTTCCCTTTCACTCTTGCTGCTATCCTTCTGTCATAAATCACCCCTACCACTCATCTCTATCCACCCCACCCTGCCTGCACTCTCTTCTTCACCTCTCTTGTGTATTGTCCGTTGCTTTGGATGGTTGACTCGAGGTATTTCAACCAGTAAGCCATTGTAGTTAACCACTTTAACTATTTATTTATTATATCTACCTACTGTGTTGGAAACACATCAATTATTGTTAGCAAATTATTACTGTTTTATTAGTGTATTTGTTATTACCTGGACCTGTTCTAAAATAGTTTTCACTAACTGCTGCTTGCTATCAGAAAACAAATTAAGTATAATCCTGTTTTCAGAAAAGTTGAGAAGTTCAAAATAAAGTCCAAATAAAAATAAATCCTATGATCTGCAAATCATCTACATCCTAAATTTTGTTAAAAGAAAATAGAGCAAAGGTAACGTATCAAATGCTGAAACTGAGGAATTAATGATTTTTGAAACAAATAAGCTCATTTTGAATTTGAAGCCAGCAGCATGCTTCAAAACAGCTGGGACAGGACCATATTTATCACTGTGTTGCATCACCTGTTCTGTAAGAGTCTGGAAACTCTGTGAGAAGGGAACTATTCTCCCACTCTTGTTTGATATAAGAGTTTAGCTTTTCAACCCTGATTCTTTAACTGATGTAATACATGCAGAATGTGGTTTGGCATTGTCTTGCTGAAATAAGAAAGGCCTACCCTGAAAAAGTGCTTGTCTGGTATTGCTCTGGTGTTGATGTTGCTCTAAAACTAGTATACATCTTCAGCGTTAATGGGACTTTTCCAGATGTGCAAGTACCCCATACAGTGTGCATTAGTGTATGCCTATACTATCTGGGATGCTTTGATTAGTCAGACCAAAGGGAGGTTTTCTACTTCAACTCAGTAAGTAAGCTTTGAGCCAGAGGAGGAAGCTGCATTTCTAGATCATGCTTATATTTTATTTTTTTTCTTTGCATGGTAGATTTTGAATTTGTATTTGTGGAATCAGGGATTACTGTTAGCTGACAATGGTTTTAATAATGTTCCTACGTACATGCAGTGATTTCCACTATCATGTCTGTTTTTAATGCAGCGGGCTCAAAGATTTCAGCCAAGGGATGTAAATGGTTTGTCAATTATTTTTAACTATTTTAGTCATTTTTTTTCTTCTTTACTTTAATCATTCTTTAAAAAAAAAAAAAATCTTCTATCTGAATTCAGAAATTCACTGTATTCTAAGCTAAGCTCTTCGGCCATTTATCTGCAGCATTTACTAATTTGAACCATTTGTCCATTATTGCACAAGACTGTAAAAACAGAAAATTATTTTTTACAGTCTTTCCAACTCGTCCTTTACTTTTAACCAGACCTATTGTTTTAAAATCATATTAGGTGAGCTATTTTTCCATGTGCCCCAGTGTAAAAACAGGAGCCCACCCAATATAGGAGGTACTTAAAAAATGTTCTTCAATGATAGCTCTCATTATAAAAAAATAATAAAGTTCTTCAATCTTTCTTTGTTTCCATGTATGACAATATTTTTCCATCATTTGGCCTTTGCTTGCATATTAAAAATTAATGCATTTTGCAGGCTCACGGCACGCGTTCAACTCAAGTGCTTCATTCTGAAGTCCCTGGATTCCCAGTGTGAGATGTGGCCTGCATCTTCACGCTGAGAAGGAAAACAAAACTGTCTCTCTCAATTAAACTGAGAGTGATAACAAACAAAAAGCATCAGTATGTATTAATTCATGTCCACACCCATCGAGCTCATTTACCAGATCTTTCTAAACACCTCTGTGAGCGAACAGGTACCTCTCTAATCAATATGCATCAATCCATCAACCCAAATATTTGTACCTAATAAACAATATTTGTAAACACTGCGAAGTCTGCATGTGTTATAACTGCTGGTGATGAATAAGCTTTCATCCTTCAGTCTGCATGTTGACAGAGCCAGATGTGCTGGGAATGAGAGAAGCCCCCCACACACACCAGAGCCTGGAAAGCCCTCTCTTCCTTCTCCTCCACGCTCCTTTTCCATCTCTTTCCTCCCACATTCTCTAGCTTTGCTGCTTCCTCTTCCTTTAATCCCACCTCACTCTTTCTCATCCTCAAACCCTCTCTTCCCTGTCTTTCTCCCTGTTGACTGCATCCACACAGCAGCAGAAGCAGCCTTGTTATGTGGGTCACAGGCTTGGTAAAACAGCTGTGGTACAGTGTGTCATCATCTTGGATATGAGACAGCAGGTGCCTGTCAAGTTATTGCAGAAGAGATCTGAGGAGGAAATCCCATCAGTGTGGAAAAAAAACTGCAAGTGAGCATCATTATCAACATCTGCTTTTTTTTTTTTTTTTTTAAATTTCTTTAGCATCTTTGCGATGTATACACAATAGACTGGCTTTTCTTCTTTCCAAAAGCTTTAATATAAACTGTTCACCAACACCCTTCCTTTAATTTAAACAGATTTTTTTTCCCCGATAAGAAATTCTACCCGCACTCATCTTTCAACATCTCCAAAGCGCACAGAGCGCAATAACTCAACATGATGACAACTGCGTCTACAGCTTTTTGTAAGCTTGCAAACAAACATCCAGTATCACTGACATGCTCCTTCTAGCGCTGCGCCACAAATGGACGCTGGAAGGAGCGTGTTAAATCTCAACTTCTCTATGTAAGTCTTTCTTACCTTTCCTCCCTTGGAGCATCTGCGATAGGCATTCGTGGCTCCCGCTGTTTGATTCATGATGAAAACCTCTGCAAAAGTAAAGTAAGCTGAAAGTTGGAGTCAATTTCGAGCAGGCGGGCACGGAAATCTGTGTGTGTGTGTGCGTGTGTGTGTGTGTGTTTTTGTGTTTGTTTGTTTGTTTTGTATTTTACCTGGTGCGCTGGATTGCCCTGGCCGTCGCTCCTCGTTGTCGGTTTGAAAAAACTTTGCTTGGTATTCAGAGTTGCATTAAATTGTCTTAATATTTCCCTCGATGTAGTCCAGAGAAATTAATGAGATCTCTTGCTTGTTTTTCCAGGACAAAGTGATGCTGATGTCGAATGTAAATCCGCTGGGAAGTTTCTGTAAACTGGCGGCTTTAAAATCCACTTACTTTATCCTGTAACACAAGTTCCTGTCTATATACGCACTCTCAGGATGGTTTTGAATCAGACCTGCACAGACTGACGGAAACACGTCTCTCTCTCCGTATGTGTGTATGTGTTCGCCCAGCAATTGCGCAAGCGCATCTCCACTGACAGCTTGACTACATGCGGCTGAAGAAGGAGCCTGTCAACACTGCTCGCCCACTCTAGAGCAGCAGGCAGTAGGGACTGCAGGGTACACTATAATTATGTATCATGAGGAACCGTATATAATACCACACTATGCAAATCTGTTTGCTAAAACCAACAAAAACTCCTGATACTGCTTGTCCCTGCTGTATATGATTCTTCCCTATATTTTACCTCCTTTCTGATCAAATGAAAACACTCTTGGAGGTTGATTTAACTAATTCTCTTCAACGCAGCCAAATGTCAACTCTGAGCGACCTCTGTCAAATTCAAATAAGATGACTGACGCCAACGACTAAAAGTGAGAAATTGTCTGTGACAATTACAATCATTATCTCAGTTTGAGGAAGTGAATTTGTTTAGTTTCAATTATAGCATAATAAATGAATGTTAAGAGGGCAAGCTTACACTGAAGTGTGGCAATTAGCTGGACAGGTTGGTGCTGAGCTGTGACAAAGTTGCTGTCACTCACTTTCACAAGGCTTTGCAGTGTGGAAAGGAATTAACAAATACATGGGTTGCTGGCTTCACTTACTGAAATGCACTTAATACTGATGGGTGTCCAATTAAAAGAAAAGCCAGCTTAAAAAGAAAACTTAAGTTATGCTTAATATATATATAAATATAAAAAACATGGTGGTGGATGGTTTTCTGATTGTTTGTCATAAATGAGTGATATCAAGATGTCAATTCTTGAGAAATTACTCAAGAACTCCTCTGTTCTCTTCTAAATGACATCCAACCTGTGGGGCACAGTTTCCATCAGCACCCTGTTTGCCCACAGCACCAGAGGTGGTTGTTGTTAACCCAGGGTCCCAACCAATCTGGTATGGAAATCTCATTCTTGATGATCCGAATGTTTGATTTGGCAAAGATTTTATGTCGGATGCCCTTCCTGAGGCAACACTCTCCATTTATCAAGGCTTGGGACCAGCACTGGGAGTACACCCAGTCACTCTAATCTGGTTTTCACCAATGTCTGTACAGAGAATGAAGCTTGGTACAGAGAAGGCACCAAGACACAACTGGCTGACAGGTTTGGGAACCAAACACTGCATAGCAAAATTTGGGGTAATTTATGTAGGGAGGAAAATCACAGTGGACAGAATCCATGGGCAACATCCGTGAATTATCAGTGCATTTCAAGCTATAGCCCTTTATAAAAGCCACTGACTTCAGTGGTTCTACCTGCAGCACCTTTGACAGTCTTTTTTCAGTGGAAATGGTTCTTCTTATCCTTTTTTCTACCACCAATGGATCAGTGGAAGAGAATTACAGTATATTACTGCTCCTGGATTTTAAACTTAAACCAACAGAAACGTTCTGATACTAGAAGTGGGTGTTATGGAAAGCTCAAACTAAGATTCATTTCCTCCAGTTTCTGTTACAGCAATTGTGTCACCATAAAACTTACTTTCCTTCTAAGTTGAGACAAATCCAGCAAGATGGTGGAGAAATTATTTTGTTCATCTTAACAAAGATACATGAACCAGTTAAGTTAAGGAATAGTAAGGTGCACTAATGGTATTATGGTTTGTTTCAGGTCCGTTTTTGTGGTTCCCAAATAAGATTTGCCAATCTTTTGACAAAAACATACAGAACAGTTCAAAAATAGTTTTGAAAACTAAAATGGGACCAATTCTTAGCTCATACAATCAGCCATTTTGAGGCAGTTAGTTCTTGGTAAACCAATTACTTGAAAGATTGTTAACAAATTTGTTAACAACATTAATCAAAATCACCTGCCTTGTAGAAACCTTTTCCCTATAACTAGTGAGGCTTTCCGCAGAAGTGGCACATGTTGGCAGTATTTGGTGTGTGGATGGAGTGGCACAAAGAGAAATGAGCTGACAGGTAGAAGGGCTGGGGGAGCACACAGATAAGCAGGAATGCAGGTGAGGGGGTTGGAGGAGTGAGTGTGGCGTGGTAAGGTGAATGCTGGCTGACAGAGAACAGGTGACAGGTGAAGCTGGGAGAGTGCGGCATGGCTGGTGGATGGTAAGTATAACAAGTTAGAGATTGGAGTCTGAAAAGAGCGCAGGCATTGAGCAGAGCATGGTAGGCAGCAGACAAGGAACAGATCTAAGTTTACCACACACCAAAAACACAACAAGCAAGCTAACTTATATTCACACAACTTGTGGGTGACACCAAAGAAAACCTTGGACATACTGCTGTGATGGTTATTGTGCACAAGGTGCATTTTCAAGCATTGGACACTTAATAGTCAAGCAACTAAACTGACCGGCATGAGTTAACTTTCCTCTGACCTCCTGCAAAGGGTGCAGAAGGGGTGACGTGACGCTGTCCACTAAAAGCAGTAAGAAGCTGAGGTTCTGCAGTCACTTTTAGTTTATACCAGAGAGTTGAAGTAGTCAAGTCTTGAGAAAATAAATGCTTGATCCCTGGCTCCTCCAGTCCAAACTGTCCTTGGGCAAGATACTGAACCTCACTTTTCCTCTAATGCCCTCAATTAGAGTAGAAAAGCACTTTGTAATGAACTGTCCATTTACCATATAAATAGAGAATAAAATAGGACCTAAAATTGAACTTTGAGGTACACCACAACTAATGTGAGATGCAAAAAAGGTTCTAAAAGCTAAGAATAAATCATCCAAGTGAGCATCCTTGATGCAACCCATGCTGCAGTTATGTCTAAAAGAGTCAAAATTGCACTCTTTACCCTGTAACTGCTAAAAGGAGGTCACCAGTTGCCTTGAGGAGGGCACTTTCTGTGCTGTGTGAAGCTCTGAAACCTGACTGAAATTTCTCAATGGTGTCATCATGACTCATAAAGGCTAAAAATTGGGTAAAAATCTGCAACTTTGGATGAAAATGAAAGTTTAGAAGTTGGTCTAAAATTGTTGAAAATGATGGATCTAGGTAAGGTTTCTTTAAGAGAGACTGGACCATAGCATGTACAAAAATCAAATAGAATAATACCATTAGATGAAAAGCTGTTAACCAAAATACTGTACTGGGCCCAGCTTATTTCAGTTTAGAATAAAATCAAGGCTACATGCGGTTGATTTATTTATATGTCACATAACACTGATGAGCTAAAAATGCTGATAGTCTTTTTGTGTATGCGTGTGATTTTATTTTTATTATCCCACATGCTGTCTAAGATTATAGCTGAGCTGAAATAATATGACACCAGGTTATTGGATGGCTTTCAAGTACACTTCAGTAAGATACTTAGCTTTTAATAGGTGACTCCAGGCTTCTCAGACTTACATTCTTCTGATTACAGCACACTTCTCTCCCTTGTTTGAATCAGCCTGTTGATGGAATTTATCAGCAGACCATCAGTCAGTACTGAAGTCTGGTTGTCAGTATGTCGACACTGCTGACCCACTCTAACAGGTAAGAACACTCGAGACTCAGGTTAACCTCGATGCTTGAGCTGTGCTGTCACTTCCAAGGTTAGTGCTGACCTTTAGCTCATCTCCGAGGGAGACCCCAGCTTTAGATCCCTTTGTTTCAGCACCAGCTTTTCCCACAGGGGCTCAGACAGAGAGATCTAAACTACAACATTATCTAAATGGAGTGTGAATTAATAGATTTGTGTCGAGGCTCAACTTGAAGCTGCACTTTCATTGTGTTTAACTGTGCTTGTGCTCCATTTGGCACAAGTGCTGACTTACAATACTTTGCCTGCCTGGTATTCCTGTTCACTACAGTGAGTGGGAACTTTATTGATTGGGGAGCTCATGATACTTTCTCATGTGTGGATTTTAGAGCAAAATTAGTAGTCAGTCAAAGGTCAATGTGTTCACAGACACTTCCATGCCTTGCAGTGTATTCCTATCACAGAGACTTTGAAGACACTTTGAAATCAAATAGACCCATTAAACAGATTGATTGTGTATGACTTGATGTATATAAGAAAAATCTGATAGGCCAGTGAATGTAGAAAGTAAAAAAAATGTTCTGTACTCAAAAGGTTAGTCATAATCATGAAAAATAGTAGTGCTTGCAAAGAAATGAGAGACTTAAAATATTCAATCTTCAGGCACTTAGGAACAATGCAAAGAATAAAAAGCATTCACGAGCTGGTCCACAGGTTGAATTTAATAACCAGTTTGGGCCAGTAGACATTTTCATCAGTTCAAAAATACCTTCTGGCAGTTTGGGGTAATCTTCAGCAAAACTGTATCGTTAACGTTCAATCAGCATTCAAAGAATGTTTGAAGAAGTTAGAAGTTTGGCTTTTAAAGTGCTTTTAGACTGGACCTGAAGTGACTGTTGATGTTTAAACTGGGGGAACAGAAATTTCAATTCTATCAAAATTGTAGGACTGCATCATGTGCAAGTAGCACAGAAAATAAGAAAGAAAAAGAAGATGACATCTTTTCTGATGCATAATTTCAGTCTGAGCTGTCACACAAAAGATGCATTTTGCAGGATAAGTTTACAACTTTTCAAGTTTCTCTTCAAGCCACTCTCAAACAGCATAATGAGGTCTTCATTTGGAACTTTTGCAACAGTCTTGAACAAGTTCCTATATACATAGACACCGATCAGGCATAACATTATGACCACCTGCCTATTATTGTGTCAGTACCCCTTTTGCTACCAAAACAACCCTGACCCATTGAGGCTTTGGACTCCGTCCCTGAAGGTGTGCTGTGGTGTCTGGCACCGAGATGTTAGCAACAGATCCTTTAAGTCCTGTAAGCTGTGAGGTGGGGCCTCCATGGATCGGACTTGTTTGTCCAGCACATTTCACAGATACTCAATTGGATTGAGATCTAGTGAATCTGGAGGCCAAGGCAACACCTCAAACCCATTGTTGTGCTTCTCAAACTATTCCTGAACCATTTTTATTTCGTGGCAGGGCGCATTATCCTGCTGAAAGAGGCCACTGCCATCAGTGAATACCGTTTCAATGAAAGGGTGTACCTGGTCTGCAACAGTTCTTAGGTAGGTGGTATGTTATGCTATTCAGCCCCATACGCAACAAATTGCGATGCACTGTGTATTCTGAAACCTGTCTATCAGAACCTGCATGAACTGTTTCAGCAATTTGAGCTACAGTAGCTCGTCTGTTGGATTGGACCACACAGCTGCTCCCCATATCACATGTGAAATTAGGTAGCAGATTGTGGAGACCAGGTCTTATGATATGGCATTGAATTACTATCCATCCATCCATCCATCCATCCATTCTCTTCCGCTTATCCAATTCAGGGTCGCGGGGAGGCTGGAGCCTATCCCAGCTGCCATAGGGCGAGAGGCAGGGGCATTGAATTACTGTTTCTTAAAAAATAAAAAAATAAGAAGCAAAATTTGATTGCATTTTTTTTGTCTTTTTTTCCCCATAGAATAATAATTATCTGCATTTACATTCACTTTCACACTACATTTCTGTCTGCCACCATGTACCACATCTCCCAGGAAAATAAAGGCTTGAAGGTAGAAAAGTAGTGGAAAAGCTGTCTGTTGCCACTTTTAAGCACTGCCTTGAATTCTGAAAAAACATTCCAACATTGTCCCGAATAAAGCCTCTCCATGCCATCATAGCTCTTATTTTATGCATCCCAGCTGTAACAGATACCATCTGTTCACCTTTTCTGCATCTCACACAGACCACCAAAAGTCCACATTTCCATAGTGTTCACTGGGCCAAACAGTTTTTGTCTTCTTATGTCTACCTCAGTAGTACTTTTTTTGCAGGAGTTCCACCATGAGGGCTTGATTGACACAGCCTTGAAATGAAATAACCATTACTGGTAGTTTCTGAGCTGCTCTTGTACTCCTTTTCTGCAGATGGTGTGCAAGTACCCAATCTAGAAACAGTTCCATGTAATTTCCACTCAGAAACACTGTGGCAGGAGGTACCAAAGAACTGACACCAGCATGGCACCATCAAATTTGTATGCAGACCACTGCAGACCGCTGATTCTGTCTGACGGGATTTTTCTCGTAAGGAAATTAGTCCAAATTCTCCTATTAACAATATTTAAGGATTGGTTCTTAAACCTGATCAAAGGTAGTGGGTGATTACAGCAGTAGATTACACATTATTATAGTGGTAGTGGAGGAGTTCAAGTACCTCAGGATCTTATTCATGAGATAGGGCAGGAGGGAGTGGGAGATTGACAGACGGATTCTGCAGACACTGTACCAATTTGTTGTGGGGAAGAGAGAACTGAGCATTAAAGTGATGCTGTAGATTTACTGGCCAATCTATGGTCCTACCCTCAGCTATGGCCATGAGCTCTGGGTAGTGACTGAAAAAATAAAGTTACAGATACAAACGAAGAGAGTCTGGGCTCAACTTTAAAGATACGGTGAGGAGCTTGGTTATTTGGGAGGGCCTCAGAGTAGAGCCAGTTTTTTGTCCAGGCAGAGAAGTTATAGTCTAAAACTACACTAAATATATTTTTAAAAATATCACAAAGCTTCCTTTATCCACTGGAGAGGCTGGACTGAGGATAAGTCAGCTCAAAATCTAAATCAAAAGCTCAAGCGCCAACAGGAGAAAACGCACCTCTCTTCAGAATATACAACACATTTCACATCAATCGAGATCTCCCTTTACAGCAGTTTTAGTTTTACGGGGATGCTGCGTTCACCCTGATGTATTCTGTGCAGTAAACAATTCAGATCCAGCAAACAACATATTGCAGCACAAAAAAAGCTCTTGAGTAGTAAATATTACCTTTCAGGAAAGTTTTAAATGTCAAGAGTTAGAATTCATTGCCAGGCTTGAAAACATGGATCCTATTTTTCTCCTGAGCCCCTTCTTCAGTATGGTACAGATTACCTTGATTTGCTAACCTTTTGTTATGCAGGTCCTCAAAAGATTTATGTCTGTGCTTCTCATTCCTACTGTATTTGGTGAATGTTAATGTGCAGTGATGCTTTCTGTGTGGCTATAACAAGATAATGGACTTATGCATAATAATGTTTGGGTGGAGATAATCTCATTTTGGAGGCTGCTTCTTTTTTTCCCTGATAGCATTCTAATGTTATTAAAGACACTTTTTTTTGGTTTAGCTCTCCAAACTTTGTGCAATAACTGCCTTGCAGATGCTTCAGAGAGGAACGTTAAACACATTTGATTTGAATTGGTATAGAATGTGATAAAGCACAGTAGTGATATTTATATATAATGAGACAGTTTTTTTTTTATCATTTTGCATTTTTTTGGTTTCTTTTTGTTTTTCTTTTGGAATTAGGTAAGGCATCATTTAAGTCTCAGCTTCAAAGTTTTGCATTCCTGAGGAAGTTTTACAATCGATATCTTCTTTCCATGAAATGTGGTTTCTTTTTTCTTTTTAAATGTTACATGATTTTGATTCCCCACCCCCATTTAATTTCACCAGTAGCACATTGAAGAATCTAATATAAACTTGCTTTATTCACTCTGCATGCTAGAATATAAGCTGAAAGTCAAGTTGTGCTTAATATTTAGCCAGAAGCAATGATAGAGTGACTGCACAGACATAGCAGGGACTCCACAGTGGGTTCCTGTAGACACACAGAGACATGAGAACACACGAAATAATTAAATATATCTAAAATAGCAATGTTTTTGCTGCACAATGTGTTAAATCTGAACCTAACACAGACAGTGACTTAGAAATTCAAAACACCTCCATTGGCCCATATTTCTTTTTTTTTTTTGGCTAAGTGTGCATAAGTGTCTCCCAAAACAGGTGATTTTGTTCTTTGCAGAGAGTCTTCTGAGTGTAAGCAGATGGTAGGTGACCTATCCAACCTGGAAACGGAGGCATGAAGACTTAAGATGTAATTACCTCATTCAAGATCAAAACAAATCAGTCCAGATCCACCTTGTCTTTGCTTTCAGCTCAATCAGATATCTGAATTAAAAAGAAAACTTGAGCTCAGACAAGATTTTCTGTCAGTGGTAAGAGGTTATTTTCTTTTATCTTCTAGCTTTTTACCCCATGGGGTATAGAGCAACAACTGCTGGTGTTTAGCACTGAATGATGTTCAGCATGATCTTCTTTTTCTTGGTTCTGAAGGCTGCTGTAATAAACTCCTAGCCTAACAGTGCTTATTGTGCCGGTCTTAATAGCTACACCTTCTGTATGGGAAGCATCATCTTCATGTCCTGAGTACAGCAGCATCTCTCCACTCGTCAGTCTGTCAGTCTTCTGTCTGGACTGCGTCCATCTAGTCTCGCCAGTTCCAAGCAGGGTGATGCTATACTCCTGCATTTCTGCTGGTAGTTCAATAAGGAGAGATCATTTGGAAGGAATGAACATGATTTATTGAGATACAGAATTCAGTTAAGCTACCTGGTGATTAGACTCTGATGACCTATTATAGCAGAAGGTAATCCAAGCGGTGATAGGCATTAGGACAGGACCCCCTGGAGTCTAGACACTGGTGGTGGTAAAAAAGAAGATGGAGGCTTGGATGGGGCTCTGAGTGACCACGGTAAGGCAGAGATGAGGTGGAGACATGCTCCACAATTGAGAGTTTGAAAGGCAGAAAGACAGAAGAGCACTGAGATTTATAGCACGCACAATGGAGGCTGATTGTCTCAGAGAATAATACCACAATACTGTCATGCCCCTTTTTGCAACAGATTTCTATATTGTTTTGGGCCATGAGAGCCCAGCACAATAGTCATTGATTGCTGTTATACATCTGATATAGAAACATAAGGGGTTGTGATCTACAGTTGTGCTCATAAGTTTACATATCCTGGCAGAATTTGTGATTTTTTGGCCATTTTTCAGACAATATGAATGATAATACAAAAACTTTTCTTTCACTCATGGTTAGTGGTTGGGTGAAGCCATTTATTACCAAACAATTGTGTTTGCCCTTTTTAAATCCTAATGACAACAGAAACTATCCAAATGACCCAGATCAAAAGTTTATATACCCTAGTTCGTAATACCGTGTATTGCCTCCTTTAACATCAATGACAGCTTGAAGTCTTTCAACTCCTGCATTTGTGAGGTCAGATATTCATGTTGGACGAGAAGGCCTGGCTCGCAGTCTCCGCTCTAATTCATTGCAAAGGTTTTCTATCGGGTTGAGGTCAGGACTCTGTGCAGTGAAGTCAAGTTCTTCCACACCAAACTTGCTCATCCATGTCTTTGTGGATCCTCCTTTGTGCACTGGTGTGCAGTCATGTTGGAACACGAAGGAGCCATCCCCAAATTGTTCCCACAAAGTTGGGAGCATGAAATTGTCCAAAATGTCTTGATATTCTGAAGCATTCATTTCTACTGTGACATTTGGATGGTAGGGCCAGAATTTGGTGTAAACAACATGAAGGCTCATATATCAACAGGAGTGATGCTATTAGGTCAATATGGGCCAAAATCTCTGAGGAATGTTTCCAGCACCTTGTTGAATTTATGCCACATAGAATTAAGGCAATTCTGAAGGCCAAAGGGGGTCTAACCTGGTACTAACAAAGTGTTCCCAATAATGTGTCCACTGAGTGTACATTTTTGTATTGTTCAAGCAATTATCTTAAGATAGCATAAAATTGTCCAAAATATCTTGGTATGATGAAGCATTAAGAGTTTCTTTCACTGGAACTAAGGGGCCGAGCTCAACTCCTGATAAACAATCCCACACCATAATCCCCCCATCACCAAATTTTACACTTGGCACAATGCAGTCAGACAAGTACAGACTTGTCCATCAGAGTGCCAGATGGAGAAGTGTGATTCGTCACTCCAGAGAACACGTCTCCACTGCTCTAGTGTCCAGTGGCGGTGTGCTTTACACCACTGCATTAGGTGCTTTGCATCGCACTTGGTGATGTAAGGCTTGGATGTAGCTGCTCGACCATGGAAACCCATTCCATGAAGCTCTCTGTGCACTGTTCTTGAGCTAATCTGAAGGCCACATGAAATTTGGAAGTCTGTAGCTATTGACTCTACAGAAAGTCGGCGACCTCTGTGCACTATGCCTCTCAGCATCCGCTGGATCATTGCTTGGCTGTTTTTGCGTTCAGCCGGGATTTGTCTTTGTCCATGGCCGGCTTTTCACATGCTGTGTCATGTAGGTGTGGAATGCCCTCCCTCTTCAAAGGCTGAAGTCTCTGGGATTTCCTCCTGCTGATGTTTCTGTAGCAAACGGATTTTCTTTACAAGATAGGGGTGCTAACTCTATGCCCATCCTTCAGCCTGGAGGACTGGGTGAGGTCAAGGTG
>VUQS01004347.1:5289-21056 GCA_015108495.1 Heterochromis multidens
ATCGAATATGGCTGCAGACAGTATTTTGTTAGCAACCACCCCTACTGGGTGGTTGTAGTAGGTTGCTGACGGTCACCAGGTGAAAGTGGTTGCAAAGAGCTGCTATAGTGATTGCTTTGGTTGCTAGCAGGTTGCAAGCAGGTTGCTGCAAGCTAAGGTTAGCCAGTTAGCTGCTACCTTGGGTATTAAGTAATTTATCTGTTTTTAGCAGATTACCTAAGGTTAGATAACATTAGCTGGAAGAATGCCAGCTGAAAAAGTACTTTGACCATTGTTGGGGAAAATGGTAACCTCAGCAGGTCATTTTATTCATGGAGGAACTGTTTGGTTTTGACTGTCTTGCTTTTGAATGTTAGCTAACACTAGCTGCCTGTTAACATTTACTAATTGCAGTGTTACGTAGTTAACTACTATCTTGTGTGGATAAGGTTTCAAACTTCTGGCAACTTAGCCGGCCATTTTCAGATTTCTAATATTAATGTTAATAACTAACCACATTGAGGTTATCTGGTAGTTATACTGAGCTCCTTTAATAGAGTGACTGATTTGGCTGGACTGCTTCTAATCCAGTTTGTTCCAGTTAGTTACTCCTATAAGGCCAACACACAGATATTCTGTAACAAGATACAATATTTAAAAAAATGTTTCCCTTCTTCAGGTACACAAACTCTTTCCTTCACACAATTACACACACAAAGGCATCAGCAGGGACTAGTACCCATACGGCAGGTCATGAGAATAAAGAGAGGAAATAGTTTCTTATACATCACTTTGGCATCTCTATTAGGGATGCAAAAAAAGACACACAACATGCACACACACACAGGAGTAATAACAGGCAAGTGCGTGATGTGTCAGAACAAGATTTCAACCAGCAAATCCACTCAGCAAGCAACGCATATCCTTCAGTATCCTCTCTGTTTACTCGCCCTGGCTGCTGTTAGTCTTCTGTTGGGTTCACCCTCTATGTTTGCCTTTCTCACTCTCTCTGCATCTGTTTTCCCTTTTTCTTTGATGTCTGCTGTTCACCCTCTTATTTGTCAGGTGTCCTTTTTTATATATTTAATCTACACATTTTATTTTAAATTTAAATTTATCGTGAATTTTCAAACCCAATAAAAGAGTTTTGTAGATATTTAAAGCACCTTTAAAGAATCATTTGGCTTTTTAACAATATCATTTGGCACTATATGACCATCAGCCCTCACTATTAAGTAACAACAAAATTGTGAATATGTAGCTCTAAACAACTTTAATTTCTGCCGTTTTTGCCAGTCTTAATTCTGACACACATTGTCATTGCACATGCCCAGTGAATCCAATCACTTGCAATGATGTCATCATTGAGTGTGGGAATGCGTAAGTGAGACACAATGACAAAGGGTGGGGGAAGCGCAAAGGAAAACACTGGGCACTTGTTTCACGTGTGCACATTTGCATGTGGTCTGGACACCACAGTATTTCCCACAGTCAGCTGTTGTGTCTGGCTGCACACTGGAAAAACACATTACACTAAAACAAAAAACACATTACACCTGATAAGAAAGCACTATTACAGAAAAGGGCAGTTACAGAGCAACTCAGCTGATCAAAAGTTGAATCAGCAGTAAAACAGCACATTTTTTGGTGCAGCAGAATTGTGTTTATGAAAAATATGTGGTTAATTAGGAGAAAACTTAGCAGTTACAACAACACTATGACAAGGCTGCTGCAATGATCTCACAAACTGTATATTAAAGATGGACCTAGCTTGTAAAGCGGAACCAGTGTGGAAGTGCCTTAAACTGTTTTTTTTTCTATTGGTCAGGAGTGGGTGACTCCTCTAGTTGCAAAAAGAAATCATATAGTATAAGTCTATTGGAAAATGACCCTACTTTTGATTTTATTTATTAATCCCGTAAATACAAGTGAGTTTATAAGCTGATTCGCTACTTTCAGACCTAACTGAATGCAATGTTATGTTAATTTTATAAATTACTGTCCCAGTAGAGACAAAAAAGGATAATCAGGCAGGGTATACACCCCTCATTTGTCACATCCAGTTTCAAAACATTACAATAAATTGCTCATCTCAAGGTTTGAGGACAGGACATCACTAACCAATATCACTGTGACTACATCCATCTTTTATATACAGTTTGCTAGTTACTGCTCTGGTGACACAGGGTGCCTGCATGAAAAGCTGGGTACATTTGTGTTTGTGTTGTGAGGGACTATTTATGTGTGAGTGTTTGGACTAATTCAGAGGTGCCAGGGGCATGTGAAGGGCACAGGGCACATTGTGGTCTTGCAGTGCAGTGTGTGGGGACTGAGTGCCTTTGTGAGTGTGCATATTTTTATGTGTTCGGATATGTTTATGTGGTCGTAAGTTCCCTTCCTGACGACATCTGCTTTTGAGCTTCTTTCACAGCTGATATCCCTCATCATGGTTCAAGGTTGTAGTCTGTAGCTCTTTTACAGTGCATGCATAGGATTGTGGATATTTAAGCATGTCATTTACTATGAAGTTCTGTGTTTGTTATTGTATGATGGCCATTGCTTTCTTTGGGAATGAATTTATAGGAATTGTGTTGAACTGCACGTGCTGTTTATATGTGTTTTCCTTTCCTTCTCTCTCACACACAAACTCAAATGCTGAGCATATGAGTCCTCTATCTGTACCATCAGCAGCCTCCAGTGCTTGTACTGTAGGCCAAGACCAATAGACAAAAAATAGACAGTCGCAAAATAACCGAGTTGTCCTCAGCAGTCTGACCTTTTCTGTCTGCCAACTTTTCCTTTTCACTTCACTTGACATGAGACTGAAATCATGCATTATTGTCCAAATATGAGCTTATGGCAGATTGATGGAGTATTTATTCTTTTATGCCACTCTGCAGATGCGTACATACACGGAGGAACTGCCACCCACCCATGCATTTTGTGCACACGTGTTGACTGAAAATGCTGAGAAACCTGCGGTAAACAAAAGCAGTGTTATGGTTATGTAATTGCTCATTTTCACAATAACAACAACTGGCTTTGATCTTAGATTGAGCCTTTATTTCCACCAGATTTCCTTGAAATATCAGTAACTGAGTTAAGTTAGTGAATTTAGCACTTATTTAAATTATTTGTAAACTTGATTTTTTTTTTTTTAAATGATCTAAATTTACTTGGTTTGAAGAAATGCCCGACACAAGTGAACCTGAACTGGAACAGAAACCATCTCATCTAGTCGATTATTTTTTCCTTGACTGAATGTAAAGTGTTACAGGGCAACACACACAGTGCACTACATGACCTGAACAAAGCTTGAACCTAGTATCCGGGGCTGTTACAGTATGCTTGATACCCTGCTCTCCTATATTTAGCGTGACACCAGCACAGAGAGGGAAAGACTTCCTGGGATTAAATCAAGCTCTCCAGCGTGCCATTACACTTCATCCTCCTCGCACTTCTTTATTTTAGATCCCACTGAAGACCTAGTTTAAAGCCAGCTGACTGATCGGCTCAGACAGCCGCATGGGTTTTTCTTTTTTTTTAGGGGTGCAATGAAATCCACCAGAAACACAAGTCAGCGGTTATAACTGAGATTAAATGTAGGGCTACCAGCTGTGATCCACCCTTCTCTTGGCTGGCCAATAGACAGTTGTACCATGCAGAAAAATATTACCCTTGGTTGACCTCAGTGCATAGTTATCTGTAAATATCCCAAGGCCTAATAATGATGTGTCACACTTAAAAAATCCCCCTCGCTCAAATCACATACAGTAGAAGAAATGGTTTACGTGTACACTTTATATGTGCATATTCTATTTATTTATTTGGTGTATCAGGGATTGCAATGGGGCTTCCCCTTAGCCTGTATGTATTTCCTTTGTAGACACTCTTCCGCTTTTTTTTTTTTCAATGAATGGTTGTAATTGTCCTTGTTGAGCTTTATTATGTTCAGTAATTAAGCTACAGAACAACTGGAAAATGATCAGAAAAGGGAAGCAGAAGGATCACAAAGGTAGCATCTGTGATACTGGGGTTTACTGTCAGCACTATGTCAGTCTTTTGGAGCCAACAGGATTTATCTTGGGTGGAGCTGAGGTTGGTACAGTAACATGCCCCATAAGTAAGTGCTAGATATTAAGTTACTAGAAATTTCTAGAGAGATGATTCAAACTGAGCTTGGAGCCAGCACCTAGTGTTTGTGAAAGGAGCTGCAGATTTGGATTCAACTGTAGTGGCTTTAACAGGTTTCTTTAATAACAGCCATATATTAAATATTTTTGTGTCATTTGTAGATTTGTTTAATGCTAATTTCTAGCTTATTTTTATTCTTGGAAGCTACTAGGGTAGCTTTCCATGATTCACAGTTTGAAAAAATGAGTGATCTCATATAGATAGGTGCCTGATATGACCATATAAGGAATATCCACTTTCTATGACATCATAAAGATACAAAAGTAGAAAAAAATAGTCAGAAACCAAGTGTTTAGAGTAGTCTAAAGCCTGAGCTTTTGGCTCGTAGAGATTACTTCCACACATACTGACCTCACTGTCACACTAAATCTCTGGTTCACTCTGGCTTTTTTCACTTCAGAAATGTTGACACGTTGAGATCTGTTGTATCACGCTCTGAATTAGAAATTATTGTTTATGCCTTTATTTCATCTCATCTCAATTATTGTAATTCCTGGTTCATTTTTTTTCCCACAAAACCTCCTTGGAACGTCTGCAAGTTGTTGCAGAATGCAACTACAAGGCTTCTAAGTAAGTCTTCTGGCTCCCCTTCAACTTCAGAGTCCACTTTAAGATTCTGGTTTTTGATATTTAGAGCTCTGCATGGCCAAGCACTGGGATACATCAGTGAACTTTTACATCCATACATCCCCAGCAGGTCCCTGAGGTCTTGTGATCAGGGTCTGCTGGCTGTGAATCATACAAGGCTGAGAATTAAAGAGGACAGAGCTTTTGCCACAGTGGCCTCCAGACCCTGGAACTCTCTTCCACTGAGCCTGAGATCAGAGGTTTCTTGTATAAAAAAAATTTACTTACTTACTTCCTATTTGAAACTTTGGCCATGTTAATGTTAACATTCACCATTGTAACAGCATATATAACACAGAATACGTAGATCCACTTGGTACACAGTGAACTAAGCCAAGGCTGACATATTTAGCATAGTTAGCATAAAATTGTTTGCATGTCTACTCTGAGTTCTGTTTACAAACCCATGAGAACATTGGTTAGCTCTTGCTTGCTCTAGTACGCTCACTAACTTGTCACTGACTTTGTCTATTTCCTGTTCAGTGCTGGCAGGAAGCTCACAGTGGGATTTTAGATCACTCTTTCTGTAATAAAGTATCTGCTGTGGCTAAAAACACACTAAGAGTGCACACACTAAACCCAGTATCTTTAATACCAAACTGATTCTTATGATTGTCACTGTTTTTAAAAAGGTTGTCCTTAAAAAACATTCTCTGAGCAGGTTGCCTGTTGTTACATCTGAGGATTAAGTAGTACTCTAGTGGTAGTAGATTGTTAATTTCTTTTGCTAAGGCCAATTAAGCAGAATTAGACGACAGTTACTTTGTGCAACAAGTGCCACAAAATACTATGCGGTTCGGAGTGTAACTGCAGAGGATTAAGCCTAGTGTAGCCTGAGCTGGCCTGTGTTTTTCTCTTTGGAGATGTGTAGATGGTGCAGGAAATGTTGAGGGATTAGTCAAAGCTAAAGGGTCACAGCACTAATCTCATTATGGCAGGAATAGAAGGAATGATCTGACCACTCCTGAACAACTTAACAGGCAGCCTGGGCACCAGGGGAATCCCTGTTTCCCTGCGGACAACACGGACACGTGTGATAGTAAAGGCTCTTCTATTACATTATCTGTTATTATACACGCAACTCAAAATACATTTTGTTGTGTTTAACACACAGTAGATATCAAGAGATCTTCTGTTTGTCCTCATTTGTGGTGTTTAGGAAGTTTTAAACTGTAAAGTGTAACATGAACTCCAACACTAGGACTCACAGTGAGCACACTGGGAGAGGTTCTTATTAATTTATGGAATCTACTTGGTGGAGGATTTTTACACGTTGCTTAACATAATTAAAGGGGACCAATGATCATTTTTTAGTTCAATATTTTATTTTTCTTTATCTTGTACTTGGCGTCAGTGCAACCCCTCAGTTCTGAAATAAGCCATTTTAGCCCCTCTGCCTTTAAGGCCACCCTCCCTTTAAGTTAGCTTTCTTTGGATTGGCTGCCCCTTGCAAACAAGATTTGAAGGTGGTGGGCCTTCTGTGCAGCTGAGATGACCTTATTAAGGGTATCAGGACTCTGTGGCATCATAAAGATCCACCAGTGTAAGATTTACAGTTCTGAAGGGCAAAGAGTCATTTTAAATTGAAACAGAAAGTCATAAACAGGGGCGACTATATCAGTAACAATTGGAAATAATTCCTTCTTTCCACTTACTTTAAGAAAATTAAGATTTTAAGATGGAGAATTGGCGCTAAATGGTCTGACATATTGCAGTGCATGTGAGGTCATGGTGAAATAGTGTGGACGAGAACTGCAAGTCCTCCAAAACAAAACAGTAAAACTCCAAGCGGACCTATAAATGAAATGTGCCTTTCTGTCTTTGCTTCATCTGCCTGTCTTCACTCAGCAAACACAGGCTTACACATGGGCATACACTGACATACACACGCGCACAAGCCACAATGACACATCCCAGTGAGTGTTTTAGCTTTTCTTGTGACAATAATAAAACCCAGTGCCAGGAAAAAGGAGAATGACCAGTAAAAGAGACGTGGAAATCCTCATTTTTTCTTAGCTTCCTAATTTTTTTTGCATCGGTCCATTTGTCTCTAGTTGATTCTTCCATTAGAACCATGCAGGCACTGAAGCCATGTTGTTTGGTTAAGGTAGTTAAAAGTAAGAGAGATTTACTTTCGATTTATTTTCAGCTTTTCAGCTGTGTTAAGACAGCTGGAGGCCTTTTTCAGAAAATGGCCTATTTATATTTAGCATGTCAAACTCTATTTATACTGGAGTGGAGGGGTAATTATGGTGACAAGACTTTGTTAGTAAAAATCAGGTGATTGCTGTGACTACATCAGTGATGTAATAGGTTTGTAGTCTGAGGCTGTTGTTTCACCTGTGCACAGCTGAAACTCAACCGCTGCTTCTCAAATCAAGTACTTCCTTACTTACACTTACTATTTTGATTGCATAAATGCATTCATGCTTACATACTTGTAAGTGTCTGCCCAGCTGGCATATTCATACATCTACAGCAGGTGAACAGTATCTGAAAGTCATGATCTTAGGCTGTCAAGAATCAATTCTCAAGGAAGGGAAGCCAAATTACACAAGAACTGGGTGATGGTCTTATGGAGTGATGAATTTGAAAATTTTGAAATTTTTGTTTCAAATCATCATCAATATGTACAGAGGAGGTCAAGAGAGAGGTACAACAGTGAGTGTCTACAACCATCTGTGAAACATGGTGCACTCTCTGTCATGGTTGGGGCTGCATTTCAGCCAGTGGTGTTGGGGTTTTGTCAAATTTGATAAAATTATGAACACAGAAATTACCATCAGATTTTCATCCACCATGCAATGCCATCTGGGAAGCGACTGATTGTCAGTTTTCTTTCAGCATGACAATGATCCCAAACACACTGTGAATGCAGTGAAAACATACCTGGATAGAAAGACATACAATGGAACACCATCAGTCATGGATTGGCCTTCCCCAGAGCCCTGACCTCAACATTATTGAAGCAGTGTGGGATCATCTTGGCTGAGAACAGAACAAAAGGCAGCCAACATCCAAAGAAGAGCTTTAAATGTCCTTCAAGAAGCCTGGAGAACTGTTCCTGAAGACTACTTAAAGAAATGACAAGAAAGCTGCCTAAGAGAGTTCAGGCTGTGTTGAAGAATAAAGGTGGTCATACCAAATATTGACTTTCAAGCTTGTTAGAATTGTACAAACTCTGTTTCTGCCTTGTATACTGGATTTCCATGTATGTTTGCACATTTCAATAAATCGCTTCACCTACTTTCCATTTACCTGACGAAATATAAAGAAATGAGGGGTGGCTCAAGACTTTTGCACAGTACTGTATATACTTAAAATTTTCTTCTTCAGCTCATTCGGCCAAAGAACTGATGAGCTTATGCCATAGTGAGGCATGTGTTGTCCATCTGTCCCTCCATCTGTCCCTCCACAATTCACCAGAATCGTCACTCCTCATAGAGTACTGTCACATTTTAGTGAAACAAAATTAATTTGTCTTGGATTACTTTGTGTGAGCCTCTGTGATTTTAATTTTCCTTACTTTATCCAATACAGCCAACCAATGAAAAGAAAGCTTATTACTTTCTTTCTGTACTTCACCTGTGAATTGTGATGAATCATGAGTCGTATAAGCTACTGCGTCACTGACGTTCTGGTTTCCCTTACCTTGCACAAGACAGCATTAGTTAACTTTAGGGTCAGGGTAGTCATTTAACATGAAGTCAGCTCATATTGTAAAACTACTTCTCACCTGTATTCCCTGTTTCCAAATGGTTGCATTTATTTTATAGAAACATTGAAAAGCAGCACAAAAGTTTGATATTATAATATATTCATATGTCAGAACCACAGTGAGACGCCCTGAGCAAGACTGGATGCAGCTTCTACGTGCATGTATCTATGGCTTTGCTCGATTTGCCTACCTTCATTTTTGTGAAAGACCATAATAAATAAAGCCAAGTTCAGGCCTTATCAGTGCTGCTGACATGCTCCTGATACACGGCAGACATTTGGTAAAGGTTACCCCCACTGGCCCACATGTGGCCTGATGACAAAAATTACACGTGATTGTCTGAATGAACTGTGACACTCAAGGGCCAGACATTTTTACATCAAGTGGCCACTTGACTTCCAGGGAAGCCTAGAGAAAGAAGAACCAGGAAATTAGCCTAAACTGGCTGTTAGGACTTATAGCAGACCCATGCATATGATTTCTGTTTTTATGTTTGTACTCACTTCTCCCTGCATGCTTTTATTGTTGTATGCTGGCTGCCTCTTAGCACTAATCATTGGATGATTTGATGACCTTCGATGACTATCACAGATATACAGTATTTCATGAATGCCACTGCTGATCTCACAGAAAAGAGACAGACAGGCCTGTAATTCTTCGCCTGTGTGTGGAATGATAATGATTCTGACCCTGGCCTTGGGTTAGCCTTGCCTAGCTTAGCAACGGTTACCACTGAGGTTCAGACAGCAGGGCAGACTGGACTGCTCCGGAGTCAGGCTGGCCCAAGTGTGGTTCCACATCAGGGGACATCCATCCTGTCTTTCCCTGCTCTTACATCTATACCCTTTTACCCACCCACCCCCCGAAAAAAAGGGAATTGAAGGATTTGTCATCACCAGGCAAACACACACACAGGTTTCCAAACCCCCTGCTGATACACAGTGGAATGCACAACTGTTTATGCACACAAAAGGACAGTATGGACACCGAGCTAAACAGATGTTGGGCTTTAATGCAGAGATGTTGGGCTTTAATGCAGAGCACTTAGGAAAATTATTCCTGTAGTCTGTAGTCATAAGAGGTGGACAATCAAGAGTAACATTTAGCACAACAAGAGCTTAAAGTACAGCCTAAAAATAAATCACAGAGAGGAATCTACATCTTTATGGCACGGTCTTACTAAATATCTAACTTTATTGTTTTCATCAGGAGTATTTGTTATATTTCTCAACCGTTTAGCATACAAACAGTATAAAGCATACACAACCAGCTCAATCCCAGCACATAATGAAAGGAAAAAAAGAGAATTCCTCCCAAAAAACAACAAAAGGCAGTGTAATGTTAATGAATCTCAAGGAGAATGACTGTAATATGTCTGCACTGCTATTCCGAAGCAGAGGGTGCTCTACTTACCTGTGCAAACAAACTTTTTCTTTGATGAACTGCAACCATAGAAGTGTAAAAGATGGATGTAGTTTCCGAGTCTAAAAAGTTGAAGTGCATAAAACTTGTATTCATCTCGAGGCTTCAGAAATAGATTTCACTAATTAATGGATGACATCACTGTGGATACGTCTTTCTTTTCCCTGTCTATGACTACAAACTAAGTGTGTCATGTTTTGAATTCAACTATCTTGTGGCCCTTTATTTTAGTTATTATGGCCTCTGTTAAAAAAAATGCTGCTAACTATGGTATATAAATTTATATGAAAAAGAAAGTACACATTCTTTCAATTCTAAGGTTTTACGTATCCGGACATAATAAAAATCAGTAATAACTTGAAGTTTTCTGTATAACTTTATCAGTCTCTCACATTGTTGTGGAGGAATTGTGGAGAAAATTTGTTTCAGCCAAGCTTTAGCTGTCGGACAGATGGCCTCACATTTGACTCTAGAATACATTGATATGCAGAGGAGTTCATGGTCGACTCAATGACTGCAAGCCCAGATCCTCTGGCTGCAAAATAAACCCAAATCGTCACCCTTCCACCACCATGCTTCACAGCTGGTATGAGGTGTTTGTGATGATATGCTGTGTGTGGTTTTCACCAAACGTGGCGCTGTGCATTCAGTTCAGTTCAATTTTATTTTATTTATATAGCGCCAAATCACAACAACAGTCACCTCAAGCTGCTTTATATTATAAGATATAGACCCTACAATAATACAGAGACAACACCAACTATCAGACAACCCCCTATGAGCAAGCACTTGGCGACAGTGGGAAGGAAAAACTTCCTTGTAACAGGAAGAAACCTCCGGCAGATCCAGGCTCAGGGAGGGGCAGCCATCTGCTGCGACCGGTGGCCAAACATCTCCACGTTGGTCTCTGTGAAAGACAACCCAGACATGGCCAGAGATGCCGGTGGTGTTTTATTTTCCACCTCGGTATACGCACACACCGATGTCTTTTGAGACACTCTCAAAAATGCACACAGTTAGACACAGGTTCAGCTGGCAGCTGCAATTACACTGCGTTCCTCCCTCCTTCTCCAAGTGCCTACTGCAACCCTTCCAAACAAGCCATACTTTTCTGATTGTACTGTCATTAATTTTAACATTTAACTTGCTAACTGAGGCCTGTAGAGTCTGAGATGCAGCTATTGGGGTTTTTTTTTTGCATTTTCTCTGAGCATTGCACAGTCTGACCTTGGGGTGAAGTTTCCTGGGACGTCCACTCCTGGGAAGATTGTGGCAGCTGTCTTAAATGTTTTCCACTTGTTAATAATGCTTCTCACTGTAGAATGATGGACTTCAAATTGTTTGGAAACCTTATAACCCTTCCCAGAATGATGGGCAGCAACAATTGTTTCTCTAAGGTCATTGCTGATGTCTTTCTTTCTTGGCATTGTGTTAACACACACCTGAATGCTCCAGATGATCAATCTGCCAAAACTTCTGCTTTTATAGAGATGCTCACATTTGCTGATGATCAATAATCAAGTATATTTGATTAGCAGCACCTCAATGCTCCTTACCCTCCTATTTTCTATGGAAACAGAGAGGGTGTACTTAGTTTTTCACACACTGCTTCTGCATTTTAGTGTAATTTTTGTTGAATAAATAATGACACGATGTAACATGTCATGTTTTGCAGTTCATGTCAGGTTGTAGTTACCCAATTTTGTATGATGTCCTGATGCGCAAAACTGAAAGAGGGTGTAATGCAACTGAAAAGAAGAAAGAAATTGCAGCCTGTGGAAGTAATACATCTTTCCACAAAATTAAACATTTCACATCAAATATCCACATCACATAAACTAGAAATGTGATGATTTGGCAGTGACTGTGAGTATAATAACACGTAAAAGGTTATGATAACGGCAGTGGTTTGTGATGAAAAACAACACTGATTTTCAGAGAACTATAATTTTGTACAGATTATTGTGAAGTTGCTCTATAGGAGATGAAAAACTAAAATTTACAAAGTCTTATTGATAAAGCATTTTTGTATCCTTTGTTAACCTTTGTGATAAATGGTAAATTGATAGTTAATAAAGTTTAGTTATTTCACTAATCAATAATGATAATAATGATAATAATAATAATGTTTACTAATCATTACTAATGTTATATAACTTGATCTTAATTAACTATCAGTATACTATATATATTGTATATTCTGTATATTCTTGAGTAGAGTAGCTAATATGTTATATAATCATTTATAAACAATGGTTATTATAGACTGTTGCCAGTCATTTAAAGGCCTATTGTAGAAGTACACTGATAATGTTTTTGTGTTCATGGATAGAAATAACAATAATATCAGCGTCATGATATACGAGCCTTTGGTTCTGAGTGGTTTCCGTGTCGTGACCTGAATACCTCAGCGATGAAGCCCAGCCAGCAGCTCATTAACATTCCAATACAGCCCTAATCACCACTGCAACTGTGTGTGTGTGTGTGTGTGTGAGAGAGAGAGAGCGAAAGGGAAAAGATAGATCCTGCACGTGTTGCTCCGCGAGTGAGGACACGGTGAAAGTGTTTGATGAAGTGCCTGCCTCAGGTGATTACAGCCGCGTGGGGTGATTGGATCCATCAAATTGCACGGCTCCTCTCACATCTCAGGCTGTTGCGCAACTTTTGCACAGCTGAGGCTCATTTTGCTAACGAGTTTTATTGATCGACTCATCGGAATGAGAAATATGAAGACTGGTGAGAGATGAAAGGTGCGCAGGCAAAAATAAAAGGCATGAAAAATGTGTCCAAAAGCTTTAAGGTGAAGACATTTTTTTCTTTATGATTATTCATATGTTCCCATGTTTGTTCAGTTATCCACAAATAAGCATTTCTGTGTCTCTCTGTCTTTCTCCCTGCAGAAAGACTATATAACTCCAATGGACGTGACTTGAGAAGGGCACTGTTCTCTCTAAAGCAAATTTTTCAGGTAACACACACACACACACACAGACACATATTTCAATGCAATTACTGTTAGTATATTGTTGCAGAATACAGTCAGTTATTGTGGCCACTGTGTGCTTCTGTGATGACGGGATCTCCATCAACGTGGCATTTCCCTCTCTGTCTTTGTATGTTTTTGTGTGTGTGTGGGTGTGTGTGGGTGTTTGCATTCAAATGTGTGTGTGAATCTTTTATTTTAAGACGAGAAGAGTTAGCCACTTAAAAAACCGAGAGCTTTATTCTGCAACACAAATACAACAAAAGCACTCCAGTATAAAAAAACAATGCTTCACCAAGCAAAGTAGCACTGTGCAAACTTCCAGATTGTTCAAACAAGTGCAGCATTCAAGGTATGAAAAATTTCCCATTTTTACAAAAAAAACAATCCTACAAACCAAATGGGTTTCCTCCAGGCTCCATGCTTATTTTGTACTACTTTCCTTTCAGAAGATGCTTGAACCTGGAGCTTTAACAGTGCACCTAAAGGTTTTTGGTTTTTTTTTCTATAAGAAACGATACGCCAAAGCAGCAAACTACGAAACACATGTCTGCTGTCAAGTGTGAGTGTGTATACCAGCTGGTCTGATCCCTGGGCAGGGTTTGAAAGTTTATGTAGTGTCAACTTAAATCTTAAACCTCCACATTACTGACATCAAGTGGTAACACAAGAAAATGCATTAACTGCATCCATAAAATTAGAAGCTTTAGGAAAGATTTTTTCTGGTTCTGGTTATCCCATGCTTCCTCTATCCTTCTCTGTTTTCCTTCAGGATGACAAAGACCTGGTCCATGAGTTTGTGATGGCTGAAGGTCTGACGTGTCTCATCAAGGTGGGAGCAGAAGCTGACCAAAACTACCAGAACTACATATTGAGAGGTATAGTCTCTCTCATGGTGCATAATGGCATATAGCAAGAATACCATCATTAATATATTACATACTTAGATCAGGGGTATCATACTATCTTTCTCTATGGGCCACACTGTGAAATGGGACTCACATCAAGAGCCAGACATATATAGTTTATTCACCTGCTTTAATTTAACTGAAAATGTCCCAGGCATTGTTCTCCACATAAGGCCGTCAGCCAGTCCACAAACAGTTTTTTAATCCTTTATAACATTTAATGAAGAAAAGCAAAGGATATTTGATCATTCGGTTTACCTGGGCCACAGATCATAAACTTCCACAATGAAACTGGCTGCACATATATATAAAATTTGCCTGCAGAGCTCAGTCAACAGACTGACCTCAAAGAAATTTACCGTGCTGTAGTTGTGTGCCTCTGTAGTTCAGTAACTTTTTAAAGCAAATGCTCCTTGTTTATGGCTCCATGTCTTTGCTGGTGTGTGGACTGAAACATCCAAGTGAAGACACTAATTACGTTCTGTGAATTGCCTCGAGGCAAACGGATACACAGGCTCTTTCTTTACACTGTCAAGATGTGGGCTACCCAGACTCCCACTTCCCTTGAAATGGTCGGCCTTCAGCATCAACTTTCCTTTTTGTTGCATTCTGTGTTAGCTAGCTTGTCAGCTTGTCTGTTTAGCCTGGCATGTACACATGTGGGTTGCATGGCACCACTGATTTTTGACATGTTATTTAGACAATGTTCTAGAGGAAAAATAAATGTAAAAATAAAAAAAAAAAAGTGTTTTAAACCTGACTGCAAAAGCAGAGTTTTTACCCTATTATTACTTCTGCTAAAATATTATTAGATATCACTCAGAGGTTTTCTATGGCGCTGTTTGTGGTGCCGTCATTGTCATGACTGACTGACATTGTCATCATAATCAGCATTGTTACTGTCTGTATTATTGTCGAGTCTTTACCTAATTCCTTAACATAAAGGAGGTTGAATAGAGCTCTCCACTATGTCTTTCTTCTCCACATCAGATGTTTTTTGGTGGCAACAAAGTTGGTCTGACTTTAATTCAATCCTAAATCTCTGTTTAGCATTGATTTGATTTGACAGGGTGACTTTCTAGCTTTTTTTCCCCATCATCTTGGCTTACTTCTCTGTTTCAGCAACATTTATATCTGCTGTTAAATAGACTCCTCCAACATATGTAGTTCTGTCTACTGCTTTGTAGTGGCTCCTGATGGTTCCTTTGACTGCATCTAAGCTTGTTCCCTGATGATGCTTTCCCTTATTTGTTTTATCTAATGATGTTCCTTTATGAACTGAAAGGAAGTGGTGTTTTTTTCTTTTTTTTTGCTCATGTCATGTGTATGTGAACTGTTCATACAAACTTAGAATCAACATGTGGTGAAATAAATTATGAGGTTCACTTTCACTTTGACTCGTTACTTAGGTGTAATATGATCTGTGCACTGCTTTGATGTATAGCAACAGATGAAAAGTGCAGTGTTCTGCACACAGTTGCCATTTGGTACTTTTTATTTATTTATTTTTACAGCAAGTTCTCAGTCACCTTTCTGTATACTTTCTGTCACTCTGACTTTTTGTTTCTTTCTCAGCTCTCGGGCAGATCATGCTGTACGTGGACGGGATGAATGGTGTCATTGGCCATCCTGAGACAATCCAGTGGCTCTACACTCTTGTTGGCTCGAAGGTATAATCAAGCATGCATCCTAAAAAACTCAGTGCATACACACAAACACACCAAAAGCACTCACCATTGGTTAACCAGCCATTGTTTAGAGAACATTATTTTTAGCTTTTATCCAAAGAAACACACACAAACACATACCCTACTGATTGTGTTCTGTGCTTCCAACTGTGGGTGGTGTCTTTTGTTGGCTTTGTGGTGTCCTGGTGCACTAGACACCAAGACACTCTTATGCTGGGACATTTTTTTTCAGACCAGGCTGGTCAACC
>VUQS01004358.1:6567-28494 GCA_015108495.1 Heterochromis multidens
GTTATTCCTTCTCGGTCACATGACCGCAGAGGGCGCATTTGATTCGCTTTCACTTTTCTTTAATGCTCTACCTTTATGTGGAGGTAGCGTGTGTTTCGTTAACTTTGAGGCGGATGCTGCAGAGCGTGGAGCCGGGCTGGATGCTGTTCAGCACCGCGGCCAGCTCCCCGGAGCTCCCTCCGGCTCCTCCGCGGCGCTGCACCGCCCCGCCGGCCGGTCCCAGCCCGGCAGCAGCGCACCCAACTTCCCCCTCATTTATCAAGCAGAAGAAGAAGAAGAAGAAGAAGAAGAAGAAGAAGGAGCTACTCATCCATCCATGCACTCGTTCTCTTGTGTTTGTATTTCACTAGTTTCACTTTATTTCCTGTGGACTGCAGCTTCCCAAGCTCCTGATTGGCTGCAGTTAAACTTTAAGTAATCCATCTTCTTCTTCTTCTTCTTCTGAATCCTTGTTTGTATTTCTTCTTCTTCTTTCAGTTTGGTAGTGGAAGCTTCCATTTTGAGAGAGAAAAGGGGGGTGGGTTGGGGGGTGGTTACTACCTCCTGCCCCCCTCCTCCTGCATGAAACTCTGCAGACTTTTTTCCTCTCCATGTTAGAGGAGGAGGGAGGAGGAGGTGGTGGAGTAAAGGGGGGATGGGCCCCATTCATGCCTAACATTACCATTTTGATTGCTTTGATGCTGTTTTTGGTGTGGAGGAGCAGGGGGAGGGGAGAGCAGAGACAGAAAGCTCAGTCAGCACAGCACGCCGATGTTTTTAATCACCACGCTCCTCTTTTTTCCCTTTTTAGTGACCTTTACGTTTCCTCTGCACGAGCCGCCCTCCTCAAACCACACCAGCCTTAAATCCTCCATCCACACGTTTAACCACGATTTATTGTCCAGGGCAACATTTACAGAAATAACCTGAAGCCGCAGCCGGCGGGGGTCTGGGAGGTAAAAGGAAAAGCCTGGAGGTCATTTCAGGGTCGCAGTTTGAGGCCTGAAGGTGGACGTTTGGGAGGAAGAGCAGAGTGAAGGTTTAGATTTCCACAAATATTTAAAGCAAACATCTGAGAGTAGTTCCCACCTGACCTCCTCAGAATCAGCTTTAATGTGTTTAATGAAGGCACGAACATTTTCAGAGTTTCAGGCCCTCAAAGTGCAGACAGTTGGTGCTTTTTATTTATTTCTCCAGCATTTTTGATCCCTCATCACTTCATGAGTGCAGCAGATACCCACATGAAACTTTCAGTGCTGCAAAAAACACTTTAAGCTCAGTTAAAAACTGAAACCAGCTCAGTTTTACACCCACTGCAAGAGTCACAGTCTTCAGACTAAATCTGGTTTCTGTTCTCTGACCAGCTGTGAGCATCAGTGTGATGGATCTGTCACAGTCTGAATAAGCTGCAGCAGTTTCATGTCTGTGATGTAGAGCTGCAGAAACAAGCGTTGGTACCCTTGATGTTGGATTTCTTTTCTTCAAAAAGTGCATTCTGGGTAAACTTTGAAGGCTCAGATCAGCATGTGGGATAGGTGGCTGTGAGAGCACCTGAAGGGTCTCCTTTTACCTACATTTGATACCAGGATCATCTTCACGCTGGGGTTTCTTCTGGGTCAAAATTATTTTGTATTATATGTATTTTGTAACCCTCTGCAGTGAAGCTGTTGGCTTTAAAATGGTGTAGTAGTAAATAGTTTGGACAGATCACATCGATTAAACCACTTTAGGTCCTGAAGAAGGTTTTTAAAAGCCTTGAAAGGCCTGGATCACAGACCTGTGATTTTCACTCCTAAAATCTGAGTTTTGATTCCAAACAGCGGACTCTCTGCACGTGCAGCTGGCTGATTTTTTTTTTTTTTCAAGGAGGACAAGTTCTGATGTTAAATCTGAAAGCTGAGTAAGTTGTGAGCTGTTGTAGTTTGTGTTGTGTTGTTGGTGTGGACATTAGTGTTCGATATCCCTCAGAGGCCTTTCGGCACATCCTGCCCTCTGTTTTCACCCCTCCAAAGTCCAAATTCAGCCCCTGCCAGGCTGTGGCAGGTTTTCTTCACTTCACATTTATCTGTTGGTTTAGTTTGTTCAGTGGATTTAGAACGTCAAGGAAATATGCTTAGTTTCTCCTTTTTCTAAGTTTGGAGAACCCACAAGTTTGTCTGTGAGCCTTTGTGTTAAATAATCGTGACCAAAATAACTGTGATTATGATTATTTAACTTATTACTGTAGTCCTTTTAAAGTCGACTGTAAGTTAAGACAAAACACAGCAGGACCTGTCTGTGAAAAATTTTATATTAAATCACTTTTTCACGCCCTGCAAGTCTTATTCTCAGCAAGAAAAAAGATTCATGTCGAACTTTACTTAAAATGAAGGCTTATGATTGTTAACCTTAAAAAAATTTTCATTCAGCTCAGTTTTGCTCCGTGGTCGTCCTCGTCCTGCCTGCAGTAGCTTCGTGCCCCATCAGTGGGGCCCAGGCCAGAAGATCCACTTCTTAATAGAAATTATGCAAACTCTCAGGTCCCTGCTGTCAGTAGTTTTCTCACAAAATCCTTTACGACGTGAAGGTCGTGCTGGTTTTAGATGTTTTTCTAACATTATGCAGAAACAGGTGGAGCTCGCTCCTTCGGGTGTTTGAGGGTAAATATCTGCTGCTGTGGCTCTGTGAATGTGGAGCTCAGGTGAGCTCAGACTGATGATGATGATGATGAAGGATGTGAGGTCTGTAGAAACCACAGTTTGCAGGTCGGGGACAGATTTGATTTCCAGAATCTTCTTTAAAACGGTCCAAAGCAGCTTAAAAACATATGTTGATCCAGCTCCCGCACCATGGATCAGATCCACATCAACTTTATTACAAAGAGCAAGTTTCTGTTCATATTACATCCTGAAATTGTAATAATTCCTATTAAGAACTGTACCTTCTCCTGGAATTTGTTCAGCATGATGCACTGAGATGGACTGATGACTGTATTAAATTAGATGTTTTCTTCTGTGTGGAGGAGGGTTTCATCTGCATGTGAGCGAGTAAAGAACAAAAAATAAAGCAAAACAATAAAAACTGTAAAATCAGGGGGGCTTACTTGCAAATTTTATAAAAGGCCAACAAGGCTGGGTTGATGTTTTAGGATCATGTCGCTGTTTAAAGACGAGAACTCTCAGCCTCTGAAACTTTCGACCTTCTACTACCTGTGCAGAGAGGTCCATGGGATCTCAAAGATCTGATTGGTCGCTAGGCAGTGTGTTTGCACCTGTTGATCTCTTTATCTCGAGCAGGTTAGGTCTGCAGCTTAATGTTACCATGGCGATGTACCTTGGAAGGAAGTGAATCACCCTTTTAGTTCTTGATTTATTTATTTTTTCATAAATAAATTGATGCAGAAAAGGTGCAAATTGGTGCTGAGAGTGCGGGCAGCTCTGAGAGAAAAATCAAACTAAGTCCTCGTATGTTCGGCGTGAAGGCCCCTCTCCTCTGCAAACCCTGCCACCTTTTATCCTCGCTGGCCCTGGAAGAAGAATGAATTCATTGATTCTTCGCCGTTTTGCTCCACTTGCTCCCCGTTGCGTCATGGCGGCCTCGTCGGGTGGAGCCAAACGTTTGTCTCCCCCTTCAGATGTTTGTTTTTGACATTTGTTCCATTTCTGGGGTGAAAGTGTTTCGTCTGCATGCGGAGAAGTTGAAACAAAGACCACAGCAAAGCCAGCATCTGTAACCATGGTTACACCTCTCACTTTAACAGCGTGTGAGCGTCATTAAGGCTTTTTTTAAAGTTTCACATGGCTGCAGCTGTACAGATATATGTATGGGATGATGAAGAGGAGGAGGAGGGAGGCTGCTCTCATGTGGATGTGTTTGAGGAATGCAGCCCTCTGATTGGCTCCTGCTGTTGGGTGGCGTTTTTGGACTTTAGTGTGTTTTTAAAGTTCATGACTAATGCTGTAACGTGCTGATGTTGTCTCAGTGAGTTTAAAGGACATCACTGAAGCTCCAAAACCTGCAGTTCCTCTGGTGTCCAGCAGAGGCTCCAGCAGAGAGTCAGTCCCCATAGACTCCCATGTTAAAATAAACATGTTTACAGCCTGATACAAAAACTGTTTTGGTCTCTAGAGATAATTTCCTCCTTCATAACAGCTGTACAGGGGAGGATGTTTCCATAACTCACCTGTTTAAAGATGAACTCTGTGAGGTCTAAGCCATCATCATCATAAGCAGCCCTAACCCTCTGCCATTAGATGTCATTTTTATTTATTTATTTATTTATTTTTGCTTTTGAAAATCATTCTCCTGAGCCTCATCAGCCAACACATTTTCTTTCTCTGCAACATAGGCCTGGTTTCCCAGACATGGATTAAGCCTGTCTCAGAACATGGAGATCTTCACTGAACTTTTCTTTTAGTCTGGGACTGCATTGAATCCATGTTTGGGAGGCTTGCTGAAAGGGTTAGACTTAGAATTACTGGCCATTATTGACTTTGTGGACACACTAACTTCTCATTTAACTGTTGGATGTAAAGTTTCACCATGTTGTCTTACCTTGGTTACTAAAACTCCACCCTCTCCATGGCACCGGTCCTGGCTCGAGGTTGTCCTGTCCTACCTTGGAAGGCTAAGACTTGTATGGCCACAACAACAGTCAGCTCATGGTGCTTTATATCATAAAGACTGTACAATATTAGAAAGAAAACTCCAATAATTGAGCAGCACTTGGCGACAGTGGGCAGGAAGAACTTCTTTTTAGCAGGAAGAGACCTCCAACAGAAGCAGGCTTGTGTCTATAGCACCCATCGAAACAACCAGCAGAACTTCCCCTTCACGATGATATTATGATACGACCAGTAATGTTTGTTTTTCACTGAAATGCCTCCAAAGTTGATGTCAGAAGCAGCCTGGCATCATGGAGGAAACGACGCGTTTTGGCGTGTTGTGTGAGGTTTGGAGTGATATTTGACGGCTGTAAATGATGCAGGAAATGGAAATATTTTAGGTCAGGGTGGGCAGAAGAGGTGCGTCACACTTCACTGAATAAAACAATCACAATTATTTAACTTTGTATTTATCAGTCACACTGTGAGTGCTTCTGATCCTCCCAGATTCTGATGCATGTAAAACAGGACAGTTTTATATATGAGGACTAACCGCCTGCTGCTTCATACCAAGAGAAGAGCTTAAATCTAAAGGTTCTTAGTTTTTTGTTATGTTTGGGTAAATTGGTGTATACTAGTTCATGTTTGTTGTGCATGTTGTAGTCATTTCTGCTGCTTTTTAAAGTTGATTTAACCAGAAAATCACACGCTGACTGTTTCTGTGAGCTGCTGTACTGCACACTTCTTCCTCTGTCCTCCAGCTGTGAGCAGCTGCTCTGTTTGCTTTGTGTGCTGCTCTGTGGGACAGCAGTCGCTGTGTTTACTCGCTCATAAGAAACCAGGTTACTCTCAGAAATCGGTCATCGTGCGCTGTAGTAACCTGGTTTGTGTAGAGCAGGTGTGTACATGCAGGAGCGCCTCAGTAATCCTGAGCTTATTTTGGAAGTGTTTTAGTGCTGCATGGTGCTGCTTTTCAGATTTAACTTCTGAACACAAACGTGGATCTTTCATGTTTGGTGTAATCGTATTTTAGTTTTGGCTCTCGTGGACTGTTTGTGGCTTCTAATCTCAGCGCTGTAATAAACAATCAAGTTATATGCAGCATTTTTTTCATCACGTCCATCAAAAACCATTTAAACTGTTTTAAACTCTTTATGCTGTTCCCAGTGCATCTAAGCATCGAGGTTTTACTATCCATACTGGCATTAGTAAGACTACTAAAGTGTGTCAAGTACATTTACCCAACTACTGCATTTAAGCACTCAAACCAGCAGCTGTACATACAAGTTACTAATTATAATTAAGATTTTAGAAGCGAAGCAAATAACAACCACCAATCAGCCAAGAAGAATTTGTTTACCAAGTGCTCAGAAACAGGAGAACTCATTGTCTTCAGTCTAGTTCTCAGTCATCTACCCAAAGGCCTATCCGATCCAGTATAAGCTCTGGTTTACTGTCTAATTACTGGATTAGATTGATTAATCTGTAAATATGGAACATATGGACGTAAAACTGAAATAATAAGAGCAAAACAAGCAGATTTGGCCCCGGGGAGCATCTAAGATCAGTTAAGAAATCAGGCCCACCTGCTCTGGATTCTGTTCTTTGCTCATTCTTCATTGAAATCAGTGAAAATCAGCTGAGATGAAGGTGGTTTTCAACTTTTGGAGCTGGTTAGTAAAGCAGCTGTGAAGTGATTGCTCATTAAAGCCGTGAGATGTGGCTGAAGGCTCTGTTTTCAAAGTCAGTAACAGCCCTGAAGCTTTATTTTAGGAGTATTGTGGCGAAATACTGATGGGGTAAATAGAGGCAAAGCCAAGTTGTTATAAACTGTCTGCTCCAACAACAGAAACAGTTTAAAGTCATTTAACGACACCAACTCCTCTGTATTTTCTTGCACTTACTTCAGTTTTTGCACATAGATTAGTCAGCGAGGGTCAGAGGTCGACCCGGGCTGCTAAAACTGTACTGAGTCAGACTTCAGCTCTGCTCATTAACTGGACAAACCAGAGCGTGGGCCAGAGGTGGGCTTCTCCGTCCATCCATCCATCCAGATTTCAGGGAGTGATATTTTCCACGTTTCCTCGCTGTGGTTGTACCGACCTCAGCGAGCAGGAGATCTTTCCCAGCATCTGAAACCAAACTCGGGGGTCTAATCCCTCGACGGCTCATTACAGGCTCCTGCAGGGCTGATTAAGCCACAGGAAGGTTTAGGGATTTCTGCTGGACTAACTGTGGTTTAACAGAGCAGACTGGTGTAAAGGACCAGCTTTTCTCTTTTGAGGCCAATCTATAGTTTTTTTTTAAATAACTTTGCCCTCTTTTCTTTCTTCTTGTGGCTCTTAGGAAGCCTTGATTGGATAATTACCTTCATGGCCTCGATGTTTGGCAGTACAAAGTACACGTCTAAAATTTGGAAGTACTTCACTTGAAATTTTCTCTTCTTTATAATTCAGAAGCAAGCATTGTAGTTTTTGCTGCGCTGCATTGATTTGCCAGCAGCTGATAAGCTTTAAAATACAAACAAAGGATTATGGGAGATTAAACGCTTACTCGACCCCCTAAAAATACCAGCCAGGGCCCACGTTTAAAGCCCCAACACAGCCCGACACTCACGTCTTAGTTACCCCCTCACTTTTCCTCCTAATGTGTACTGTGGACAGTGAGACCTTCAGGTCGTCCCTCTGCATAATCTTCTGCTCGGACCACTTAAAACCACTGATGTATGCTGGACCTGAGCGCCTCAGCAGGAAGTGCTCAGGCTGATGTCCCGACTGAGGGCGCTAACTCGTCCATCAGTATGATCCAGAGCGTCCAGGCTGGAGACCTGTCCGGGGTGCCACGGTGCATGCTGGGACGTGCCCTGGTCCCATCACCCTGGACAGGAAGGGATGATGATTGACAGCTGTGTTCTTCAGTCAGATAGCTGCAGCTGATCACAATAATGAATGTTTTTTTTTTTTTTAATGTTTTGTTTCATTTAATGCAGAAGAATTCATGAAAAAGTCGTCACAGGTTCCCAGAATCACATTTTTTCCACTAAAACTCGGATCTTCTGTTTATTATCACAGCAGATAAAGTCCAACCACCGCTCTGCTCTTTTTTTCTTAATACTAAAAACTCCACCTGTTGTCTGCTCGCTGCTTCTATGAATGTCATCAGTTCTTCATGAAACTGTAAACTCAGGGACCACTCACTCTTTCTGTCTGTGGTTAAACCCGAACATTCAAACTTTTTAAGCCGACGTGGAACATCCTTAACTTGGCAAACCTCATGTCCTGATGAAGACTTGATGATGCTGTCCAAAGCCTTGGAAACCAAATATCTTTGGTGTTTTGGACATGCAATCAAAAGTATTTACACTTTTGACTCTGAGAACATGTGATGGTTCAGTTTCAGACAAAATAAGATATTCAAAGTCGTGATTTTGGACTCTTTTTATAGGACAAGGTGCTCCCGATGCTCTTATTTTTAAGTTTTTAGAGGCATCTTTGATTATGTGGACACTGCCTTCAGCTCAGCTCCTTCTGTTTTTGATCTGCACTCATATAATTTGTGGTTTTACAGCTTTAAATCCTCATAGTTGACTTTAAGACAAACTGAAGTGTGTGTGTGTGTGTGTGTGTGTGTGTGTGTGTGTGTGTGTGTGTGTGTGTGTGTTCAGGCAGATAGGCTAACAACCAAAGGGCATCCACACATCAGCCTCACGAAGCAGCAGATCCCCATTCGGTCTCAGAGGAGTGTAAATCTGCTCTCTTTTGTCCCTGTGCTCTCGAGGAGGCGGCGAATTGTCCCCCTTTTTTTTGTTTGCAGACTCTTTTTAATCATTCCTGGAAGGCACGCTCGGCTTTAATTAAGAGCAGCATGGCAGGAAAGCCTGTGATGACTCCTCCAGAGGGAGGGCAGCGCTGCTCTTTACTCAGGTGGATCACATACCTTCAGATGGGACCGAGGCCGCTAGCTTTATTTTGATTAATTCTGCTTCAGAATGTGGAGATCGGTCTGGTTTGTGCGGCGTTTTCAGCCGCGTTACCTTCATTAAGTCGACTGAAAGGAAGAGAAGATGGAAGTCAGGAAATTGGGATGTGTTAAAGGAGCAGGCTGACATTTTAGGGAAAGATGGAAATCATTTTTTCTTTCATTAAATCACCACAAAGCTCTCCACTTCCTGCACAGGCTTTTCATTTCAAACAGGTTTACTTCATACATATTAAAACAACTATCTTATGGGACCTTAGAGGCTCCACAGGAATGAGCTGCACGGTGTTCAACAAATACTGTGATCTGATCTTTGTGGCCAAGTCGTCCACTCCTAATCAAAGTCTGTAATTATTCATATAAGACAAGTCAAATACAAATACAGTAAAGTGAAACATATAAAGGCCCTGAAGCCCCCGCAAGGTAATACTTTTTTATCTGGTGCACAAAATAAAATGACCACAAGTTCTGTATTATTATGTGTTACTGTCTGTTATCTGTATTATTGTAGGGTCTTTACCTACAATATAAAGCGCCTCGAGGCGACTGTTGTTGTGATTTGGCGCTACATAAATAAAATTGAATTGAAAAGTTATTTCTCACAAGCTGAATTTAAACCCTGATTACCCGTGCACGTTTAAAAATACACAACATTTCAAATAAATTATCTTCAGAAATAAAATATCAGCTGAAGGAACATCGGAGGCTTCATAGAAACTATCGTGCATTTAAAATGTGCAGAAATTGACAGTGTAAAAAAAAAAAAAGTAATAATCCAGAGATTATAACTGACAGATACTGTAAATTAAATTAAAAACATGTTATTTATTCTAAGGTTTATTCTTGAGCACCAGAGTTATCTCCAGCATGCTTTGGTTTGTGTATTTGTTGGTATTTTATGCTTTCATGGTTAACCTGCTAACCAGGTCACCGGTGACCCATTTCAGCTCGTACCTGAGCACCAAAGACCCTGACCTCTGAGGGTCAGTGAGTCTGATCTCACGTCCTCCATTATCTCTGATCATTTAGGCTGAAATGATCAAAGATTCAAGAAGTTGTAAATATTGTCCGTTAACTCCCATCAATCGCTGTCTGATGGCTTTGTTCAGAAAGTATTAAACCAAGCGTCTCCACAGCAACCATAATCTTCACCTCCTGGATTCTTCTGGGTTTGTTTGTGTTCGTGGACCCGCCTGGTTTGTGTGATGTCTGTGATGTCACCACAGCCCCGTTACCATTTATACCGGTGCTGAGGGCGTGCCAGACTCACCACAGTCTTCTCCTGAACAGTAGGTGTCACCACTCAGAAAAACCCTCTGCATCAGCGCTGAGCAGAAGAAGCCGAAACGAGAATCAGAGTTTCTTGTCTTCTCTTTTCAAGCTGTTGCAGCATCTCCCTCTGTAATCTGTGCAGCTTGTGTAATCTGAGCTCCTGTACTCGTATATCATAAACACTGGCGTGATCATACAACATCAGAGTGCGGTGTGATGTCACTGAGCATAAACCAGGCATTAGTTTTTACTCAGGGCAGCCTGTGGCGTCCAGAAAGCGTTCCCAGTTTGAAGGCCGGTTAGCTTCTGATCTCCAGCAGCAGTAACGGTAGAGAGTTTGGATGCATGTGTGCATATCACACATTATTATAACTCAGATATGACTGATTGGAGACCCGGCCTTGTGTTTTAGCCACATGCTAAACAAACTCTCACATGAGCATTTTGGCCTCAGGTCTTCTGACAGGAGTGTTTCTGCTCGGGCGTGTCATGTAGGCGATGGTGAAAGAAAACCCTCCTCGTGAGCTGTACACTGTTAAAATGTTCGACAGCCTATGAAAAAGTGCCAAAGTGTGAGAGAGTTTTTAGTGAATAATCTGACATAATCTGTGGAGACGTCATCTGTGTGTATGAGGCTGTAACAGCAGGTATTTTTGTCCTTCAGTGACTCTATGAGAAGCTTCTAGAGCTGAAGCCTGAGTGTGTGGCTGGTAAACAGGTTGCAGATCACCTGCTGCAGGCGTTCAGTCCTCCATCCGAGTGACGGCTCCTTATTACCGGGCAGCAAACAGCGATTTCCAGAGAAAAGTGCTGATGCGGCGGGAGCCGAGAGGCTGCGATGAATTAACCCGTGTTGACTGCCGCGCTGCCGTTTCCCTCGCCACAGCACTCTGTCATCTCTCTGCACACGGCAACAGGATGTAATGGAAAGATGTTTTCTTTCCTCATGACTCACGCTGTAAAACCAAAGCACATCGTCGGCTCAGTCTGAGCTTTTTTATTTTTAGAGGTGGTGCACACAGCCATGAATCCAGGTCCGGGATCCAGGCAGGTCTTCATAGACCACGTTATAATCTGGGCCTGAGCGCTCACATGGCTCTGTATCCCATCATGCAGTGGGGCTGGTTTCGAGCAGGTAGATTGCATGCAGACCTGGTCAAGGTGCTTTCTGTCCCGTCCAGTTTTTAAACTGGATCGGAGCCTGATTGGCTGGATCTTAGGCTTGATCCACTCCCCTCTTCTTTACGTCATGTTCACTAATGAGAACAGACACATCAGGACACTTGTTGGTGATTCTGGTGGTGAGAAGCTGGGCTGGTGGTGGAGGACTGAACAGGGTCTTTGTTAATGTGGGCTTTAACGTAACAGGAAGTGCACTGCCTTCTGTTAGTGAGGTCAAACACACTCTTTGCTTTAACTATATGTGGAGCTGTTGTACCTCCTGGGCCACAGATATGTGGGTGTTTTGAATCCCATGTTAATGTTACAGCTGAGGAAGATGAACTCTGTACTGAGATGAAGAGTCTTTTTTTAGTTTTTGCATTACTGCTCGGTTTGGGGACCTAAATCTGCCCAGTAAAAGCAGAGTCTGTAGTGTTGTAAGAACAGCCAGGACAAGCAGTTGGTCACTGATACCACTTTGGACTGTTTGTTTGAGGAATCTGTGTGAAAGCCTCAGACGCTCGAGTCTCTCTTACTGAGTCCTATTAAATGCTTAATGGTAAATGTCACTCTGACCACGTTTCTGGTCAGATTTTTGGACTTTTTCCGTCCTGCAGATGAGTTTGTGTTGTTAGGTGAACTCTTCCTGCAGAACAGACTCCCTCCTTAGTGGCACAGGAACCTTGAACCTTGTATCTTTAGAGTCAGGAAGTCCGTCTCTCTGCAGGAACTTCATTTGTTGTTTGGAGCTGAACGCAGAGGAAATAGTAACGAGGGGAAAGTTTGGATGAACTGAGAGGAATCGATATGAACACTGAGCGTGAGGTGAGTGGTCCACGCTGTACTGTAGCTGTATGAAGTGTGTTTGCTGTGCAGGAGGAGGAAGCTGCTGTTTCCTATTTTTCCTGCTGAGTGATGAGTGTGTGAGCAGAGACGCATCGATCGATCAGCTGTAAATGTCAGATTCTGTGCCGATCAGAAATGTAAGCACGTGTTGCTGTGATGAGAAATGCATCTTCCATGTTAACCTGCTCTCCTGCTGCTGGTGACGTAAACACAGAACATGGTGGAAGTGTGTCTAAGAAACCGGCTGTCACTGCTTCCTGAAGGGATTTCTTCTTCTGTGGAAAAAATGTAACGTGTAGTACGTGTTTCTTCAAGTCTTCTTTCTCTCTTTTTTTTTTTTTTATGGCTTTGCAGTAATTTCCAGTTCAGGCAGCTGGAAAAAATCACAAGTATGACTTCTTATTATGACCAACAGTTATTCTTTTTTTGTAAGTTTCTAACAAAAGTATATCCTACTTCATTAAGTTATATTTTTAATAACTTTTCCCACCACGCGTTTCAGCTTTATTCATGAAAGATTTCACATAAACTTTTTCTTAAAGTTTCTTTAACGGCTTCATCTTATGTGATGATTTTTTCCCTCTTGTCACTCACCATCGTGGGGATCCTTCAGTTTTAAACAGCTTCATCTCCAGACTGTCTTCTCTCGTTCAGGAAACCCTGGCTCCCGTCCATTAAAATGATTTCACTGAGCTCCCAGTCGGGTTTCAGGAAGAATCACAGCACAACTACAGCCAAGAGGCCACACTGTGCAGCCCTTTTTAAGGCATTTCACACAGTGGATCATGCAGCCTTAAAGCAAAGACTTGCTTTTTTTTTTTTCGATGTGTGCAGGTAGACTGAATCTCGTCCAGTGAGCTTAATTTAACTGAAGGCGTTCCCCAGGGTTCAGCTCTGGGACCGCTGCTGTTTATACATGAGCAGTCTGAGACTGTTACCCACCATCATACACTGTGTGCTCAGGTCAGAGGTCATTTTGTAGACTCAGCAGCGCTGCATGCTTATTTATAGAGCAGGTGAGCCTTCAGTCTGTATATTTAAGTGTATTTGAAATGCTGAAGAAGTGATCGGGGTTCATGTGATTAAGAAATGCGTGAATCCTTATTGGATCGAATTTTCTGATTAATTGTAATGTGTTTGAATAAGATCTAACTAGACTTCTAACTAGACTTTTCTAATAAAAGGATCTATTTTTCTCAGCTTTTTCTTTTAAAAGAAAAGTTTTATAACCGTCGACTTCATCTTAACGACAGGGTCTCTTTTAATTTTTAAACTTTTATTTTCTGGTACATTGAGACAATTTTTTATGATATTAAAACAGCTTTTTCAATAAATACATATTTCATGTCAGTTTGTTACCTTTCCAATAACACTGTGACTTCCATTAAGCTAAATTAAGACATAGTCTTGACTTTTTTCCCTCTAAATATCAAAGTTAGATCAAAGTATTTAAATATTTCCCTGCCACAGTAAAGTTTGATGCTCATAATCAGAGTAAACATGCCCTCATATTAAACGTGGGGTTTTTTCTCTTCCTCTATGGTGATTTTTGAAGGTGGCGGGTGGAGATGTCCCTTGGCTCCGTCAGTCGGCCTTCAGGGATCCAGAGAGTCGTGTACTGAGGCGCTGCAGAGCTCGGATTATCAGGCTCAGAAAGCCGTGAAAATTGCTGTAATAATTCAGAAATTGCCTCCCTGCGTCGGGCTCCGAGCCTCTTCTTCTGTTTGAGGATTTGTGTTTATGTAGCAGAGACAAAGCGGTGGCGGCGGCAGCTCGGTAATCTGCTCGTTCTGTTTATGAGCGAGCTCTGCTGGCCTTTGTGGTGGCAGCATTTTCAGACCCGAATCATTGCTCAATTTCACACCACTCTGAAGTTAACTGTTGCAGCTTCATGGACCCAACATGAAATATCACCCATACATACCTGCTTTAAGAGGTCAAACAGGTAACCATGCTGTATTTATGAAGGTAAGAAGTTTAGAGCAGGACGTAAAGCTACGAGGACTTCAATTAAATACAATTCCACTCAGGCCAGTCTTTGTTCTTAGCTTTTATTTTGAAATACAAGCTTTTATTTGGAAAACAGTCGTATTTTTTGCAAAGTAATACCAAGTCTTCATCAGTGGTGCTACATGCTGATGCAAAGATGCCGGCCAACCAACACAGTTTAAATTTACTCTTTAAAAACGACTTCTTCTACTAATAATAACAAGAAGAACTCATGATGTAAAAATGTTCGTTTAAAAGTGAGGAAATTATTTTGCTTCTGCTGCAAAGTTTGAAGTGGGCAGGTGGACTCTGGTCCTCTGGAGAGTTTTCGAACTTTCTGGTGTTTTCTTTGAAGTTTGGAGGTTTGGGAAGTAGGAAATATCAATCTGATTGTAACTGGCTGCAGCGGACTGATCTCTGGGCTAATTTATTCAGTTCAGTGTGGTCAGGTGAGTCAACGCAACGTTCACTTTCATCCTTGCTTCATTGGCTCGCAGAGATACAAGGCAGATGCTGGCACGATGTAACAGCAGGAAACTTTTATTGGATTATTATTTTCCTTCAAAAAGCAAGTGCATGTTTTTATTTTAATGAGAGTCCTGGTAGCTTCAAGTCCGGCTCTGAATCCAGTGAACGTCTTACCTTCATAAATACGGCATAAGTTTACCTTTGTAAATCCAGATTTACCTGTATGACCCCTGAAGCAGGTATTTATCCATCAGTGTGCGTCTATGAAGCTGCTGCGGTTAACTTCAGAGCTTCGACTTAGGCCTGAAGACGCCGTCAGCACAGCGCGCATCAAAGCTTAGTAATGGGATCTTATCTGAACTGGAAACTGGGTCAGTTCATCCCTGGGTGTAAATGTGTCCAGTAAGACTGCAGGTCAACTGTCATGTACAATAACTACAGTATATTTAATGAAGCCATGCACAGTTTATCTTCACACCATGAATATTTGTGTAAGGGTAAAGCTACAGGCCTTTGAAGTGGGGTGAAATTTGGAGCTTTTTCATTTGTTTTTGCACCCTTTTCTGCAGCTCCATAGAGCCCCATTCATTCTGGAGAGCGCCCCCTATGAAACAGGAAGTCCACAGACTGGGATTTCTCCATAATAGAACAACTGGTGCGCAGCCAAAAATGTCCCGTGTGGAACTTGAAGCTCTAGAGTTTCTGCACCTGACAGGAAGTGGTTCAGGATGAATTCAGCCTGAGTGTGTGGAGCGCCGTCAGCCTGTCTGAGGTCAGTTAATGATCTCTGCCGTCGGTGACAAAAGCCTCACTCATTGGTTTTCTGCCTCGGTCTTCCTCTCCTTTAATGAACTCCCTCACATTTCTCAGCCCTCGCTATTGTGTTGTTTTATCGCCATCCTGTTCCCTCGCCTTTGTGTGTCCATACTGGCGGATTAAAAGCCAGGCGACTGAGTTTCTGAGGTTTTATCTGAGAGGTTGGGAAGGTTAAAACTTAAAGGTTTTTATAACTCCTCTGAGTCAGACGTGTGTTCATGTGTTTGTTTGTTTGTGAGCGGGTCGTGGTCACATTCATGTGGTTCATATTCAGCCGTTTTCTTCCTTTTCCTCCCACTCGTGTCCTCCTCGTCTCAGCCGTCCAGCTGACTGACACGATGAATAATGTCTCTCTGAGGCGAACGATGAGGCACGAGCAGATTCCTTGACACGGGAGCGCTTTCATGCATACGAGATCACAGTTCAGGTTTGAGTCACTGCTCGTCTGTCAATCAGTGGACGGTCGGCGGACTGAGCTCTGCCTGTTAGTCAGGAAGTGACCTCTTCATCTCTGCTTTCACTTTTGTGTCCTCACGAGTGGCAGCAAAGACGGGAAATAGGTCCCATCAGTCAGTCAGCTTTAACTGTAAACCACACACTGGACGTTTATATAATTAGAAAGTTTGACTTGTTTGAAAATTTTAAACTGTCAGTTTGAATATATAACTGAAGGTTAGGGCTGTTCACAGGGCAGTTTTGGGCTTTGGAGCTTCAGTAGTGAATAATCAACGGTTCAAGAAGACAGAAGGCCACTACGGCTCATTTCTAATCTAAGTAAATCTTATGTGTATAGCACCACAACAACACAACACAACAGATAATTAGACCCACCAATATTAGGGAGAAAACTCCAAAAATCAGATGATCCCCTATGAGCAGCACTTGGTGATGGTGGGAAGGAAGAACTCCCTTTTAACAGGAAGAAACCTCCAGCATAAGCTCAGAGAGGGATAAAAGATAAAAATAAGATCTACTTATTTTATCCCAAAAGTTGTTTACCTGTAACAGAAGGCCTCAAATAAAGTAAAATAAAAATATTAGTCCAATAATGGGAACATGACAAAATAAAAAAGTTAAATCTTGACAAAAGAAAAAAGCTCATTTACATAGAAAAATGGAGCAAAATAAAATAAAGGAGCTTTACAGGCAAAAATGGAAATAAAAACAAAAGTTTTTTCCAACAAAGCCAAAGATATTCGATTACTGCCACTAAAGACAAAGACAACCAGACAAAGAAAGAAATGTTGGGCAGGTTTATGTGTAATAATGACTTAAACACGTAAATAATAAACTCTAAATGTTAGAACAGGATCTAATTTTGCTGCAGTCGTATGTCATTTATTGGATTCAAGTACATTTTTAATATTAAGTGTCAGACTTTTTTATACAGATAATCTTCTGAAATATGCCCTGAGGCCAGCCTGAAATGTCTTAAATATCTCCTTTTTAGAGTTTTATTCTGACCCAGTTTGGCTTCCGTACATGCTGAAGCAGCAATCAATCAGTTTTGTTTCTCCTACATGAACCTCTGTTAAAGTTTTATAAAAGTACCACAATAACCCGCTTTATCTTTATTTTAGGAACTTACAAGCTGAAATACAAGGCCTGGACCTCCATGTCCTGCTGTTTACCTACTAACAAACCTTGCAGTTTTCACCTTGAAAGCTGTAATTTAAAGGACTGTGGGGACTTCTTTCCACGAGATTAGAATCAGGTCCTCGTTGAATCATTTTTCTTTCCTGTAAAGGGCACAGCATCAGCAGAGGCGACAGTATTGACTTTTTCCTTGATAAGGTTTTCCAGCCTGTCTCGCCGTTGATAACCTGACAGCACGGCCGGGCCGGTCGAGGCCTCGGTGAGCGGCTTACCGGCTGACGGCACCGCTGTGCACAGTCAGCAGCCGGACCGGCCAAAAGACTCAGTTTATCATCAAACACGAGCTGCCGCGTCTCAGCACACTTCATGGCACGTCACTGTGACAGCAACAAGAAGATGCCCTAAAAACTTTAGATGACAGAAGAAACTTTTTTGTTACCTTTGTGACAGATTTTTATGGACACATAATATTACTGTTTGATTTGGATTCACTTGATAAATATTTCAAATCAAATTAAGCATTGAGATACTGAAGCTGGTGGAACAGAGATTCAATGAGAGTGAAAAAGATGGAAAAATTGACCTGGGCAACAAAAAAGATGGTCCATGTCCCAAAGTTTAAAACGGAACACCTACACAACGAACGAATGGTCAAATAACCAAATATTCAGTCATCAGGCTGCTCTAAAAGCTCCCTGAGGAGCCTTCAGTTGATCCGAAACGCTACAGCGGGTGTACTGACGGGGACTAGAAACAACAGAAGGACTACCATCACCAAGTGGAGATGGAGTCTGTCCAATCATGAGAAGAGGACTCTTTGGAGAAACAGCTGAACAGCGATCCAGCCAGTAGGAAAACACAAGGCAGGAAGGGCCGGGGCTAACTGGTTTGCAGCGACTGAACTTTCAGAATAAGAGTGAGGTGATTGTCCATTCATGGATGGCGCCACTCTCTCAGATCAAAAACATGGAGATTGACCATCATGTGAGTATGGTCGGTGGGGTAACGACTTACAACAATCCCCTGACATGTCTGGGAGTGTCGGGACCACCTCCGAGGTGACAACAGAACTACAGGTTAAATACCTGCGACTCCCCATCGGCTTGTAGAACAGAGGAAGCCTTTCAGATGAGAGGTTACTCAATCACTTTAGACTACCATGGCCTGGATGACTGAGAGCCTACAGACTGTTCAACCTTCTTTGGGTCATTGTAGTTTCAGGTTCCTGAGGAGAATCATGTTTGTGGTTCTGTGTGGATTTATTTTTGATTCTGGAACCAGAACTATTTCTGGGTTGGTAGAAAATGAACAACCAGCTCTGATTGGTTTGTGTGGGTCGAGCCTTTTTGTGACACCACCTGCCCCAAATTTAACCTACAGACCTTCTGACACTAAATGTTGATTCTCCTCTCCGAACAGGAGGTGGGATTGTTTGGGTCCGATGTCGCTCAGTGCCTTGATCAGTTAAAGCAGAGCTTGTATGGACAGTAGTGGTGGTGGTGGTGGGGCTTCCTGCACACATCTGATTCAATTAACCCTGAGACTGACAGGATGACGGCTGCAGCAGCCTGCTGCTCCCATAACCCACTTCACCTCCGTCTGTCAGAGAGCGAGAGAGAGCTCAGTGCAGCTTCTCTGCCTCAACCTGACAGTGTTGCATCGGATTTTCATCACGTTCCTGCAGCTGCTTTTCCAAACAGCAGGAAAATGTTTGTTACCTCTGTGATTCTCTGCGAGGTTTGAAGTTTGGTGCCGTTTAACGATAAAACATCAGATAAAACCTGAAAAATGGGGCAGAAGATTAAAAGCAGATTGGATTTACAGTTAAAATAAAATGTCCTCAGACTGAACTCCAGGTTTGATGGTGAACGGAGGCGGAGATGGAGGATTAATGTGATTGACAGATGGTAGAAATGTATATACTGTGCAGCCCACATCAGGCGGGTGGTGCCAGCTCTCAGCTGAAGAGAAAGTTTCTCTTGTTTTCAAAGAGAAAACTTCAGTGTTTCCAACATATATAGTACCAGCCTCACATGGAGACTAATTTTAACACATTTTATTTTTATGATTTCTATCCATCTGAGAACAATACCATCCAGTAATGGACAATCTGCTCACTCTTATTTTGAATATTCAGTTGCTGCAAACCAGCTAGCCCTGGCCCTTCATGTCTTGTGCTTTCTGGCTTTCTGGTTGGGTCGCTGTTAGGTTTTCAATGTCGGCTTTTTCTAACTCCAACTCCACCATCTTGGACTGCAGCTGGTGATGGAAGTCCATCTTCTGCTTTTTCTAGTCCCTGTCAGTACTCTCATTGCAGTGTTTTGGATTAACTGAAGGCTTTTCATTGAGTTTTTTATTACATCCTGATAAGGATGGACAATAGTCCTGCCTAGAAGAAACAAATAGTCTTTCTCCATACTGGTCAAAAGGACTCAGATACTCTCTGTAACAGGAGGATCTTCTGGGCAGGACTGCTGTTGGTTTGGTGTTTGTTGGTCAAACATTTCGCTGCTCGGCTCATAACAATGGTGAAAAAAGAAACTGATGTATTTGCATCATGGCTTCTGTTTTAACAGTGGGTGAAACATGAGCTTGGAGCCAGTAAATCACCTGGAATATGATGATAAAGGTTCGTCTTTGTCTACCTGTTCCTACCCGTCAGTCATTATTCAGAGCATGAGGAGTTGGCGTCATCGTTTCGGCTCTCGGTGTGGGTGGTGTTGGTGTGACGGAGCATTAAAATGCATGTGATAAACATAGGCTGAATGAAATGCTGTCAGGTGGTGCACGCATGACAGTTACTCCAGCTGGCTGGGTCAACTCGCTGGCAGCTCACCTCCACAGCAGCCTGTGTGTGTGTGAGGTGGCAAACATCTGGTGGGAAAAATAAATCCAGATGTGAGCTCAGTCATGTAACAAGAAATAAAGTTCTATTAAACATCTTTCTTCCAACTTAGTCACAGAACAATTAAAATAATTCAGTTAAGTTCAGTTTTATTTTTATAGCAACAGCTGTCATCTCAGAGTTTCAATTTGGAACAGAAACTCAGTGACTTTCCTTTTTGATAAAACTTATAGTTAGGGCTGGATCAGGTGGCCCTGAATCCTCCCTTAGTTATGCTGCAATAGGCCTAGGCTGCTGGGGGCTTCCCATGATGCCATGAAGTGTTTCTCCTTCTCTCACCTCTGTTCCTGTTAAAAGGGAGTTTTTCCTTCCCACTGTCGCCAAGTGCTTGCTCATAGGGGGTCGCCTGATTGTTAGGGTTTTCTCTGTATTATTGTAGGGTCTTTACCTTACGCCTCGAGGCGACTGTTGTTGTGATTTGGTGCTATATAAATAAAATTGAACTGAATTGAATTGAAATGACCATCTCAACAAGTATTGTAGGGGTGTCATAGCCTGCGAAGCACCTTCATGGTACAGAAAACCCGGGTTAACCCCAAAGTTACCCGGATAAGATAAAATCCTGCTTCGGGCCTCTGGTACGGCCTCTGGAAGCCCTCGGTTTATCTTAGAGGTCTCAGATGTTGAAGTTTCGGAGGTTAATGGTTTTTTGTGGTTTGAAATCTTGTGATTTGTGTGTTTAATTCACTGACATAGTTGAGGACATCAGAAACAATCTTTGTGATCTTCTTGTATTCTCTTCTGTGGCTCTGCATGCTGTTGCTTCCTGTTTTGCCTCAGTGCTCTCTTGAAAAATTCATTTTTCAGGGTTTAAAATATATAAAAATGTTGGCTTTCCTTTTGAAGGTGGGAGAACAGAAACATATGAGCAGTGTTTTTTGATTCGTTTGCTCTTGTTGTTGGTGAACAGCTCAGGCTGGAAGAAGTCAGGAGAAGTTGGGAGTTCAGAGCAAATTTCTGAGCTGATCTGGTGTTAACTAGGCTCCTCTTTAATCTTTTATTTATCCCCTGAACTAAAGAGGTCATCCTGATTAAACATTGAGCGGCAGCCTGCAAAACAAAGGGAAGTCAGTCCCTCTTACTTCCTGTTTGGATCCTGTTCTTTAACTGTAGGAGGAGAACATTTAGAGGAAACAATTAGAAGAAGAAGTAGACTGGTGTTATAATTAAACACCGCCAACACACGCCTGCTGTCACCCATCCAGTCGGCGTGGGCTGCGTCTCCATCAGCACCCTGACCCCTGATTGGCTTAGATGGCTCTGTTAGGCTGGTAATTATGGAAGGGGCAGAGGTGCCGCTGCATGAATGATGTTAAATGACTGCTTGCTGCAAATTATTAATTGTTTTACTTAATCTGTTGAACTCAGAATGTGTGTTTACATTCATGCTTTCATACTCCTCAATATGAGCCTCGTGGATTGGCCTGATCGTGAATATTTACAGGACCATGGACCTGATGATGCCCTGAAAACCATACTGTCGCATGAGTTGGCTTCTTCATGTTGTTTTCCTGAAAAGGGCAACAATAAATACTCATTTCCTGTCAGAATGAACCAGTCTATGTTCAGGTTGATGTACTGTGTGGAAACAGGGCCAGTTAAAGGGCATCAAGTTCAGTTTCTTTGGAGTAAAATTCTGAAACATCCGGAGTGTTTTTGGAAAGGCTTAGATCCAGCGAAGAAATGATGTGTCAGAGTAAATATAAAGTTACTCTGACACATCATTTAGTGTTGGCTGTGTTGAAAGGGACCCGTATCATGTTATTATTTCACGCTGTATTATATTACTGTTGTCAAAGAAATGCAAAGACCAGGTGGACTCATACAAGACAGATAATATGGCACAGGTGAACTCAATGAAACGGGATAATACTGCACAGGTGAATCCTTTGGATTTTAGTGGAAAATTCACCCTGAGCTGAAATATAACAGTAAAAAGTTAAAAGTTTCAATATCATTAACTTCAGTGACGTTTAGTTTTTATGGTGTTTAGAGATTGGTTTTTTTTAAACGACTGTATATTTTCCATCATAGTTTTGCTGCGTAGACGGACCCTGACTCCATCAGAGCCTCGCTGAAATGCTGCAGAAATGTAACCGAGTATTTATTATTTTGAGCTGTGACAGCAGAGACTTTCAGACCTTAACAAAGTCGTGTTTCCAAACATTAACTGCGGCCGACGTCTTCATTGGCGCGTGAGGATGCGGAGCGGCAGTATTTGTCTCCGGCCCGTCTTTGTCTTTGTGAGAAAGCGAGCAGAGAAAAGAGAGGAATGTTATTGTCTCTCTGCAGCAGCTGGTTCCTTCTCAGCGCCGGCTGTCCAAGCCTCATTCA
>VUQS01004360.1:14581-31793 GCA_015108495.1 Heterochromis multidens
AATTGGTAGGAGGTGGGGGGAGAAGGTAGAAGGGAGAGAGAGGGTGTGGGTAAGGTAGGAGGGAGGAAAAGAGGTTGAGGTTTGGTGTAAGGATGTAAGGATCTCATCACTTACACACTGCTTTCTTAACAATGTCCCCTTTACATGTAAAAGAGAGTAAGTTTATGGCATGATTTGTTCAGTTTATCATGATCCACCTTCTTCTTTCTTTGTCCTGCTGTTACAGTTGTATAAAGGTTGGAGACAAAGAGTGTTTCTTCCACCCAGCCTTCAGACTGATTCTCCACACTAAGCTGGCCAATCCTCACTACAAGCCAGAGATTCAAGCTCAGACCACCCTCATTAATTTCACAGTGACCAGGGATGGACTGGAGGACCAGCTTCTGGCCCAAGTGGTGAATCAAGAGAGACCAGACCTTGAGCAGCTTAAGGTAGGTTGCATCAGTTGGTGGATTTCACTGTCGCTGAATCTATCCATTTTGTACTGCCTATCTGGGTACAGGTCACGAGACCAGCAGTCTAAGTAGAGATACTTAGACCTCCCTCTCCCCAACCGCTGCCTTTTGCTTCTCCAGGGGGACAACATTCATTTTTCTCTCTCATTGCACCAATCTGTCTGGCAGTCCCCCACTTAATTCTTCCCACACTTGTGTACAAAACCCTGAAGTACTTGAACTCCTCCACTTCAGGCAGCAACTCATTCCCTATCTGGAGTGGACAATCCACCTTTCTCTGACTGAGAACCATGGTCTCGGTCTTGATGTGCTGTTTCTTGTGCCAGCCATTTGGTATGTAGCCGCAAACTGCCCCGGTGCAAGTTGGAGTTCATTGCTTAATGAGGCCAACAGGTGTTATTTCACCTGTGTTGCAGCTTTTCATTTTCTTGTTAATGTCTATTACATGTAATTCCTAATTTTGGTTCAATTTATTCTTCTTTTTATATGTTTGCATTGTCTTCCTACAGAGTGAACTGACAAAGCAGCAGAACATGTTTAAGATTGAGCTGAAGCTTCTGGAGGACGAGCTGCTAACCAGGCTGTCTGCTGCAGAGAGTAACTTCCTTGGTGACAATGTGCTGGTGGAGAAGCTTGAGACCACAAAGCACACTGCTGCTGAGATTGAGATGAAGGTAACTGGGTAATGGGTGCTTGGTTGCCATAACATGAGTGGAATATTTGAGAAGGTTAACCTACTTTTTACTCCGAATCATATGTTCTCTTTTTTTCTGTCGTTGTCATCTCTCGTTCTCAGGTTCTGGAAGCAAAAGTTAATGAAGTGAAGATAAATGAAGCCAGAGAACACTATCGCCCTGTTGCCATTAGAGCTTCTCTGCTCTACTTCATCATGAATGATCTCAACAAGATCAACCCCATGTACCAGTTCAGCCTCAAGGTAACCAGAGGTGAACATAGGAGCTGACCACAGCCTAGGAACTAACAACTGAATTTAAAGGAGGCACAAGTGCACTTTAACTTGTTTCACAGCGCCAATTTAAAATTTACAAACCACATAGCTATAATCTGTCACTGAATGAAAGATCACACAGAAAACTCTAGGTAACTTAAAACTTAAATCTGTAAATGTGACATTTATGCAGTAAACAAATACATCCTACAAATTGATTTGTCCTTTTGTTCTCAGGCCTTTAACGTTGTTTTCCACAAAGCAGTGGAGATGGCGGAAGCCTGTGACGACGTAAAGAGCAGAGTAAACATGCTCATAGACTGTGTTACATACTCCACCTTCAACTACATCAGCAGGGGACTATTTGAGAGAGACAAGCTCACCTTTACTGCACAGCTAGCCTTCCAGGTGTGTATGTGTTTGTGGAAGGGTTAGAGAAAGACTGTTTGTCCCTGACTGTGTTCTCCCTCTTTCAGTTGCTCCTGATGAGTAAGGAGATAGATGTGAGAGAGTTAGACTTCCTGCTGCGTTTTAACATTGACCACAGCTATATCAGCCCCCTTGACTTTCTTTCCAACTCAGCATGGAGCGCCATCAAGGTTCACAAGCACATACACACAGGATTTATTTTTGCTGACTGCATTTGAATTACACTGTAAATCAAAAGCTGCTCTCTCCCTTGTCTTTGCCCAGGTGATGAGTTTCACTGATGAGTTTCGTGGTCTGGATCGGGACATTGAAGGCTCACCCAAGCGCTGGAAGAAGCTGGTAGAGTCAGAGTGTCCTGAGAAGGAGAAGTTTCCTCAGGAGTGGAAGGGAAAAAGTTTGTTGCAGAAACTGATCATGATGAGAGCCCTGAGGCCTGACCGCATGACCTATGCTCTTAGGTGATTAGGGTTTTTTTTCCTTTTTGTGCCACTTGGTTTTTGTCTTTTTTGTTTTATTTTTTATGTATTTTTATATAAGGACTACTGAAAGCTGGTTTGTTGATTTGTTTATGTCAATACAAACTGACTCTAGGAACTTTGTTGAAGAGAAGCTTGGTGTGAAGTATACAGAGGGCCGAAAGACTGAATTTGCTAAGTCGTTTAGAGAAAGTGGTCCTTCCTCCCCTATTTTCTTCATCCTCTCCCCGGGAGTGGACCCACTTAAAGATGTGGAATCACTGGGTACTGTTCAGAAAGCTGCATGCATGCAAACACAATTGCCTGATCATATACTCTAATGTGTTGATTTATTATTCATTAAAGTGTCCAGCCATTGCTTTACAATTCATGACAGTTGCAATATAAAAAACTTTCCAAGCAAATACAAGTAATGCAAATTCTGAGCATATTAGAAGGAGATTTATAGTATATTCCCAATAGTCCTAGTTTATTTGTTAGATGAATGTTTAGTCTGTCAACACATAAAAAATCCAGTCCTGTGTCTTCCCAGGAAGGAAGTTGGGTTTCACTATTGACCTTGGGAAGCTTCACAATGTCTCCCTGGGTCAGGGACAGGAGACTGTGGCTGAAATTGCCATGGAAAAGGCTGCTAAGGAGGGGCACTGGGTTATATTACAGGTGTGGTTTTAAAGAAAGATACTGTTATTTGAAATACTTTACTTTTGAAAAAGAAATCGTTAAAAATTACTGTGGAAGATGCTACAGTATATTGAGCTTTGATTATGTGTTTCCATTTCCCTGCAGAACATCCATCTGGTTGCTCGCTGGCTGGGTGCGCTTGAGAAGCTCCTGGAGCACTGCTGTGAGGACAGCCATCCAGACTACAGAGTGTTTATGAGCGCTGAGCCAGCATCTACACCCCAAGAACACATTATCCCACAGGTAAAGATTCAGCGTACATGAAACAAAGGTCACACTTTATCTCACTTTAACACTTTAATGTAACATCTACATAATGAATTTATGCTCCCAGCTGTCTTAACCTGTACCAACATTGTATTCATTGAATTACAGTTGCACACTTGAATAGTGACACTAAATGTTGATCTGTTTAACTTACATCTTTTACTCAGGGAATTCTGGAAAATGCTATAAAGATCACCAATGAACCTCCTACAGGTATGCATGCCAATCTGCATGCTGCTCTGGATAACTTTGACCAGGTTCGTTTTTCTTTTATTGTGTTCTTTGTTCATTTGTTTTAATTTATTTTGATTTACTTATTGTTTTGTCCCCCTCTCCAGGACATCCTGGACCAGTGCAGCCGTGAGCAGGAGTTTAAGACCATCCTCTTCTCTCTCTGTTACTTTCATGCCTGTGTGGCAGAGAGGAGGAAGTTTGGGCCCCAGGGTTGGAACAGAAAGTATCCATTCAGCACTGGAGATCTGACTATATCAGTTAATGTCCTTTACAATTACCTGGAGGCTAATGCGCAGGTGGGTTGTGTTGATATTGTGGGTGGGTGGCATGGTATAGAACTGGATGACTGAAAGACTGATGTGGGAGTGTGTCAGTGGTATTGTGAATGACAGTGCCAAAGGATGATTAAGGTTGTAAGGTTGCCTTGGCAGTGATTTTTATAATTATGATGATACAGGTGCCTTGGGAGGACCTGAGGTATTTGTTTGGGGAAATTATGTATGGAGGACACATCACTGATGACTGGGACAGACGGCTCTGCAGAACTTATCTGGAAGAATACATGCAGCCCAACCAGGTTTGTGTGTGTGACACTAAAAAAAAAACACGGCTGTAGTGTGCCAACAAACCCGACTGTGTTCTGCCGAAAAAGAAAGGGCAGGCACTATATGGTAGCCAAATTTAACTGCTTTTCTTGTGCAGACTTGGGCCATTTTGGGATGAAAATCAGCTCCAGTTAGAGCAGACTGACTAGTTTTTTCACTATAGACTGTCCATAAAAGCTGAAAATACTGGCATGAGTGTCTGGCAACCAAGTACACCAGACCGAGGGAATTTTGCTGCCTGGGTTTGGAATAATTTTATGTTTTGTACATTATTTGAGACCTATAGTTAACAATACTTCTTTCTGTTTTTTATCTCCTAGTTTGACCGGAAGCTTGCATTGGCACCGGGGTTTGTCATTCCCTCCAACCTGGATTACCAAGTAAGTTGAATCCAGTAGTTTTTAATAAAACATTTAATTTACAATATTCAGCCTTAACCTCTGAAAAAGTTATTGTCATGACAGTTGTATACTAAAGGCCAGTTTGTATACTAAATATTTCTGACTGTACAGCTCATTAAATAAATGTGTTACTCTGCATCTGCAGGGCTACCATGATTTCATAGATGAGATGTTGCCCCATGAGAGCCCAGTGCACTATGGGTTGCATCCCAATGCAGAAATTGAATTCCTGACAGTGACATCTGATAACCTTTTTCACACTTTGCTGGAGCTGCAGTCTCCTGATGTTGTGATTGGAGAGGGAGCTTCACAAACACTGGAAGAGAAGGTAGATGTACAGTTTTTTTTTTTCTTGGAAGGTATAAAAGACAATTATAGATCCAAACCAGTGACTGAATCTGTCCTAAGCCATAAAACACATAAAAAGTACAGACACACATGTATTCACTCATCTAATGTTTAAATTACTCACAGTAGGAACACAATTAAACCACTTCTCTAATTCTAGGAGAAACAAGGTAGAAATGAGCAAATCATTGAATCCAACATCATGGTCTGACTGTATGCTCGCTCCACACACATCCAGGTGAAATCAATTTTAGATGAAGTACTGGAAAAGCTGCCAGAGGAGTACAACATGTCCGACATCACTTCCAAGACAGCTGAACGGTCGCCGTACATCCTGGTCTGCTTCCAGGAATGTGAGCGCATGAACACACTCATTTATGAGATACGCCGCTCACTGAAGGAGCTTGACTTGGGACTCAAGGTATGCTTGATACCTTTTTGTGTTTGTATGGGGATTTACAGTACAAGTAGAAAACTAGTCAGGATAATATATAAACACAGAGGCCATCACAGCACAGACTGTCATTACAGCAGTGTGTGTGTCAAACAAATGATGTAAGTATGAAAAGAAGCCTGCATCGGGAGAAAAACAAAAAGCTCTTACTCTTTTCACACAAATCTGTTCAGCTGAGTTCCTGACAGTATTTACACTGGTTCCTCAGAGGTCATGTGTTAATGTTTCACTGATGTTAAATTTCTACATGCATGAGTTCTGATCTGTCCAGTTATAATGCTGTAACGTTCTATGTCTTTCTCAAAGGGTGAACTGGCCATGTCTTCTGAGATGGAGAAGCTACAGGCAGCCCTATTCTTTGACAACGTCCCAGATACCTGGACCAAGCTGGCCTACCCCTCTACTTACAGCCTGGCAATATGGTGTGTTTTTCTTTCTCCGGGCAATAGATTTTCCAAACACAAAAAACTTTTTATTTTATTTTTTGTATAAGCCTCTGTACTTTATTTCAGTAGATGCAGTTACAGTGTTTTGCATAGTGTTCAAAAGAATTTAATAAGCTAAGGTACTGTGTTGTTATACATTTCATATAGTGAAGAGTCAAGTTATGGTACCTTATAAAGTTGTTGTTTTTTAGAGTCTCCACATGACTGATGTCATCCAAACAGCTGTCGCTGTCTCTTTCTTTTTTATGTCAGGTGTAACGATGTGATGCAGCGTTGCAAAGAGCTGGACAGCTGGACTCAGGACCTATCTCTGCCCAGTGTTGTCTGGCTATCTGGGCTGTTTAACCCACAGTCCTTCCTCACTGGTGACATACATTTACAGCATACAGAAAAGAGCTCTACTAATGCATACACTTCTAATTCTTAATTATTTCATTGGGTCCTTGCATTCCAGCTGTGATGCAGTCTCTGGCACGTAAAAATGAGTGGCCTCTGGATAAAGTAAATCTGACAGTGGATGTGACCAAGAAGTTTAAAGAAGAGTTCAACCAACCTGCCAGGGAGGGTGCATATGTGTATGGACTTTACATGGAAGGTAGACAAACACTGCCTCTCATTTCCTGTTGTGGTGCAGCTTAGAGGGCCACAGGCCACTTCTTTGAGCATAATTCTCTGTGTGATTCAATTCAAATAACATCATACATTTAACTCCATCCATGTGCCCTTGCACTGGTGGCGGTTTTCCAGTTGTCTCTGTCCTGTTCTCACAATATCTCAAAGCAGCTTGAGGGAATTTCCTCAAGTTTAGCATAAACCATTCACTCGGGCTCAAGGATTAACTGACTGGAATTTGGCAGTCAAAGGTCACTGTGACTCTATAAAGGAAATTTTTGGTCATAACGTCTTTAAGAAAATGCTCCTCACAAATGTCTAATAGCATAAAATAATCAGTTGACACATTTTATATGCAAAAGATGAAAACTTCACTGCAACATCATAATGCTCTGCAAAAAAAGAATTTCTCCTCAGGAGGAGCAGCAGATATGGCCCTAAACTCAGCTAGGAGAGTTAGTGGGGGCATAACAATCCAAGGAGGTTATTTAAGTCTTCTCTCTTCTTCACCTGTGCCCGACTCCAGGTGCAAGATGGGACACTCAGACCGGAGTGATAACTGAGGCTCGTCTAAAGGAGCTGACCCCAGCCATGCCTGTCATCTCAGTTCGAGCTGTGCCGAATGACCGTCAGGAAACCAGGAATATCTATGAGTGTCCCCTCTACAAGACCAAGATCAGAGGACCTACATATGTTTGGACTTTCAGTCTAAAAACCAGGGAGCGGCCTGCGAAATGGGTCCTGGCTGGAGTGGCTCTGCTACTCAGTGTGTAAGAGGTCTCAATGAAGATGAAGTGCATCCTCAGCACTCTTGATTTCCCTTTTGAACTTGTGACCCATATTGCTCTTTTTTTTTTTCTATTTAACATACAGGACAATATATACAAATACTAGAGTATGGAGGTAGCAGAGCAAAATGACTGGAATATAATAACATTTCTTTTTATTGAAAAATGATAAAATGTACAGAGAAAAATGCCAATACGTCACACACTAGATCACAATTAGAACTGAAAGTCAAAGCATGTTTGGAACAAATCAAATCTATAAACTACAATATACTCTATAAGCAGGAAAAAAAACAATACACGGTGCTGCCTCATTAGAGCGGTATTCAAGTGTGTTATTTTGTTACACTTGTACCTGTTACAGTATGTTATGCATCAGTTTTAATAGCACATTAAATTACACAGGTGAAGCCAATCTGACAACATGACAATACAACCTCAAATTGTGTTTTTGTTCCTTCCCACTTCACAGTACATATGGGTGTAGTATTTATCCATTTAATTAAAAAAAATAACAAAAGAAATGTGTATATTAGCTCTTTTTTAACAGGAGATCGCACATACTGTAGCTCAGATACTGCATGTGCTAAAAAGTCAAAATCATTCTAGTTTGGCCTCAGTGTGCATTTCTGTGTGTTTTCTGTGCGTGTCTACTAACGTGTCGTCTAATCACTGTCAGACCAGTCGAGCTCCATCATGTCCATGGCTGCAGTAGCCATGTTGATCTTGGTTCCGTGTCGCACGCTGCAGCTCTTAACAGAGTTCTGATTAGACGACGCCCGCATGCTCACCTGCACCCCAGAGTGACCAATGACACCCACTTCACCCCTTATCTTTTGGCTGATGGCCTCGCTGACATCGCCTCTGACTCCCTGGACTACAACTCCCATGTCACTTCTGTGACCCCTGACCCCTACCTCACTTCTGACACCACGACCAATGACTTTCATCATTCCCAGGTCGCCCATGTTCATGTTCATGTCCATGTCACCCAGTCTCTCCATCTCCCCCATTTCATCCATATCTAAAGACAGCATGTCCCCAAAGCCTCCCATGCTCCCATGGAGACCTTTGAACATGGTTGGGAGCCCACCCCCTTCGAGACCACTCTCCATCCCCCTCTCTTCTAGCGTGTCCCCAAATTTTTCTATCTCCCATCCTCCCTCTCTGTCCCTCTCTCCTTCTGCCTCTCCAAATCCCCCTGAGTAGCCTCGGACAATAGTAGTCACCCTGCTTCTTTGCATTCCTCCCCTCTCCCTGTCCCCTTCCTCCCATGTCCTCTCCTCCCTCTCCACTACGCCACCAGGGAAGCTCCTGAGTGTCACCTGCACCCTTCCTCCCTCCAGACTCCCACTATCATCTCTGTCTCTCTGTCCCCAGCTTTTCTCCTCTAGGGTACCCTCATCTTCCTCGTCCTCCTCCCCTAACCTCCCCTGCAACCCTCGGAACATGGCATGCAGCCTCGCGCTGTCGAGTGAACCCATCCCTCTCTCCAGCACCACACTGCTCCCCCTCTCTGTGTCTCCATTGCTGAGTGTGCGAAGGAGAGAGCTGACACCAGCACTGCTGACGCCAGCGCTGTTGGAGTCCTGAGAGTGTGAGCGAAAGAACGGGCCCGAGGAGCTGATGGACATCGGTGTGAAGAACTGATGGAGACAAAAAAGGTATCAGTTGATTTTGTTTATGGCAGTTTGAGATAAACTATATATACACCTAAGTTTTGCATACTGGTGAGATGTTTGAGCGCTCCATGAGTAGGGAGGTTGGGCTGGGAGTCATGTTGGACCTTTCCATGAGCCTCTCTTCCCACAGTCTGAGCCTCCTCTCTCTCTCCTCTAGCTCCTTCTCCTTGGAGTAAAGTTCCCTCTCTAGCTTCCGGAGGCGCTCCAATGTTGACTCAATTTCACACCTGGAGTATTTGTACATATGAAACCCCCACAGGTAAAACATTAGTGATCAATTATTAATTTGAGATTTCAAAGGAGAAATGACAGTATTCAGAATGAGAATAAATATTTCAGTATGCTAATATGTATTCCGCTATAGACAGATTAACTACTATTGCATCTCAAAAAAAATGAATATCATGAAAAAGGGGTTTTTGTAATTTACTTCATATATTATATATTCGTTACACATAAAGTGAAATATTTTAGGCCTTTTTGTTTTAATTTTTATGTTTATGGCACATAGCTCATGAAAATCAGAAATCCAGTATCTCAAATTATTAGAATATTTTCATTTTGAGTAAATTACTATTTCAACAATATGAATGCTGTGTATTTCTCAGTCTAGTTCAGTACACGCAACTACAATCTTGGGGATGACTGCTGACTTGACAGTTGTCCAGATGACGATCATTGACACTTTCCACAAGGAAGGAAAGAAGGACTCTGAACAGCCAGCCTTTTCAGCAGAGTGCTATATCAAAGCTTGTTAATTGGAAGTTGACTAGAAGGGAAAAGTGTGGTACGAAAAGCCACACATGCAACTGGGATGACCACACCCTTGAGAGGATTGTCAAGAAAAGTCAATTCAAGAACTTAGGAGAGCTTCAAAAGGAGTGGACTGAGCTGGTGTCGGTGCATCAAGAGCATCAACACGCACAGAGGTCTTCAGGAAAGGAGCTGTAACTGTCACATTCCTAGTATCAAGCCACTCCTAAAGCACAGACAATATCAGAAAAATCTTACCTAAGCTAAGGAGAAAAAGAACTGGACTGTTGCTCAGTGGTCCCAAGTCCTCTTTTCAGATGAAATTAAATTTTGCATTTCATTTGGAAATCAGTGTCCTAGAGTCTAGAGGAAGAGTGGAGAGGAGCCAAGAATCCAAGGTGTTTGAAGTCCAGTGTGAAGTTTCTGCAGTCTGTGATGATTTGGGGCACCATGTCATCTGCTGGTGTTGGTGGTGGTTGGTCTGCCATGTTATATCAAGTCCAAAGTCAACACGAGACAGTCAACAGGAAATTTTAGAGCACCTCATGCTTCCATCTGCTGACAAGCTTTATGGAGACGCCGAGTTCCTTTTCCAGCAGGACTTAGCACCTGGTCACGATGCCAAAACTACAACTGAATGGTTTGCTGACCATGTTATTACTGTGCTTGACTGTGACTAGCCAACGCATGTGACCTGAACTTCGTTGAGAATCTATGTGGCATATTGCAAAAAGGAAGATGAGAAACACCTGACCCAAAAATATAGACATGCTGAAGGACACTATCAAAGCAACCTGGGCTTCAATAAGACCTCAGTAGTACCACTAGCTGATCGAATCCATGCTAAGCCACACTGATGCAGTAATTCATGGCAAAGAAGTCCCAAACCAAATACTGAGTGCATAAATGAGTATATTTTTCATAAGCTGGACATTTCTGTGGTGTGAATCCTTTTTTAACTGATCTTAGGAAATATTCTAATAATTTGAGATACTGGACTTCCAATTTTCATACATGTGCATTGAATGTAGAATATATGAAAGTTTACCTTTCTGAATTAAATTACAAAAAAATGTAATTTTTTAGATGCACTCTGAGGTACGCTCACTGGAAACTAGAATTAATTTTCATAGCCTCATGCATTTTTTTATATGGACTTGATTTAGTCATTTTTTCCAGTTAATACAAATCATTCTCATAACATTAATAATAACTTTTATGTACAGAGGAAATAGTTTGCAGTTATGAGTTATTGGTTAATAGGAGGGAGGGTAATTTTTACAGCACTAGGCAATATTGTTTCATGTGTCTTTTGCTGCAGTACTATCTGCTTCCACAAGAGGTCACAATGGGATTGGCTGTCGATGAGCCTGCATTCACAGACACAATCATCTCTCACAGCAACTAAATATAGACATGTGCAGAGTCATATCTCCTCCTGTGCTCCTTCCATACTTCCCTTTTCATTCATCCCACCCCTTCACCATCTTCACTCTGCCTCCTCCCTCCTTGTCCAAGTTTTTCCACCCATACCTAAAACTTCACTCAGAATTGATTGCCTTCCTATACTCATGTTAAATATGCACAGAATTTCGCACCTTCTCTTCTCTGCTCCGTAGGCCACCTCTCTCCCTATCTCTCCCCCCCCAATCATCTGTCCATTCTTGTTTTCCTCTATCCTTGCTGTTTCTCTCTTGCTCAGTGTTTTAGATTTCACACTCACACAACACATTTCTGTTCCTCCCTGAACCTCTCCTTCTCTTCAACTCTTCAATTTGATTTCTCCTCAACCACCCCACCCCACCTCCAACCCCACCCCTTGTCTCTTTCTCCCCATGTCGGAGTGAGGGCAGAGTGGAGGAGTAGAGGAATCTCTTCCATGGCTACTTTCCAGAGAGCTTAATATAGACTGAAGTAGAGTACAGGGTCACACATTCAGCTTCTCCCTTGAGTTTGAGTCCACAGAGCTGTGTATGTATGCATGTATGTGAGCGAGCTTACATGCTGGCACATGTGGGGATTTGTGATCTACCTCGTGTACACACATTCAAGAGAGTGCATTTGTCAGCCTCACAAGAGAACAACACTTTACAGCATACACTTAGAAATGTCAGGAGATCCCTCTGACACAGTGCAGTTACACTAGTCTTTTGGATGTCTACAAGACTGTGTGTTTTTGTGTGTACCTCCACTGGTCCTTGTTGTGTAGGAAGGAGTTACACTGGTCCGGTAGCCTGCTATCGTTAGCCATGGTCTCCAGGGTTGCCAGCACCTGCTTGAACTGTGGACGCTCCTGTAAATACATTTGTACACACAGGATATGATCCTGTATCTTTAAAAGTATTTAGTGCGCTATATGAAACTTTTTTCAGCACATTAATCACTGTATCCCGAGTCAGTTTAGCTTACCTTTGAGTCTGCTTGCCAACATTTCCTCATCAGCTCTGCAAAACTTGCTGGACAGCTGGTGGGAATGGTCAGCCTCTGGATAGCCAGACACACAAACACAGGCACATATAAAAATAATTACCACATAAACTGAACCACCTTTTTTTTTTTCCCATCTTTTTGGGGGAGGGTTTCTCAATAACACCCTGGCCAGAGTTTTTTTTCAGTTAGTCAACCATCCATTCATGCAAATATTTACTTGACTTGGACTCAAAGTTGAACTGATTAGAATCTGGTGATCAAAAGTCAAAGTCACTGTGACCTCAAAACACACACTTTTGGCCATAACTCAAGAATTAATACACTAATCACTAAACTTTACACAAATGTATAATAGAATAAAATGATGAAGTAATCACATTTTATATTTAAAATTTTTATATCATAATGTTGTGCAAAAACGCTTCACTGAAAAGAAGGGAAAATGGAAATAAACTACACATTCAATTTTTTAAAAACTAGAATCACAGTTTTATGAGTCTCCCAACCAGGCAACTATGAAACGTTGCTTAAAATCTCAGGTATTTTATGTTTTAAAGATATAGGCAACTTCAAAATGAGAGTCTACAGCCTTATAATTGGCACTGTGAGACTTGCTGCCTTGCCCATAATGACAATGCATGCTGATCTTGTGCAGGTAGTCTATAATGATCGTATAACAACATGTCAGCATGCTTTTGTTTAAGTTGAAATACACACTATTTAATCAAAAGCTGAGGTGATCTCAGAATCGTCACTGCATTTCATTTTTAATTTAAATCAGAAAAACAGCTAGCTGTCAAATGCCAGAGAGAAACACATTGTCTGATATTGTTTCAGTACTTAATTCTTTTAACTCCAAGACTCTGCCTAAACCTTATTGTACTGTTTCCTCTTTAAAGACTTCCACCTGCTCCCTTGACATAATAAAGTAAACTCTGGGCACCATTAGCCCTCAGCCTTTATTAGCTCCATGGTAACAGGCATTGTTTGCCCTTCCTTCAAACATGCAGTTGTTCTGCCACTTCTGAAAACCAGGTAACAGCATTTTAGAAAAATGCCACTACATAACAAATAAACCCATCCCAGCTGCGAACTCATGTGCATTAACTGCTCCATCCTGAAGTGTACTCCATCCTCCTTCATAACTTAAACCCCCTTTATACTGTTTTTGTTTTGTAAAGTTTATACTTTTACCACTCTAGTTCTCTGCATAGACGTTCCTGTTGGGTCACATTATCAGAAAATGCAGTATTTATTTTTACTTTAATATGAATGACATAGACCTGGAGTCCCAGAAAGCTGAATCTGTTCATCTGGACGTAGCGTTTTCAGTGGGAGAAACGTTTCGTCACTTAATCCAAGTGACTTGTTCAGTCTCAGCTGACTGCAGGTTTCCCCAACCTTATAAACAGTACGTTTACATAATGACCGAAACTAGCAACACTGAGTAACAATGGGCCGTGAGGTCAGTTTCATGATCATGATCTGGAGTAACTTTAACAAACTCACTTCAACAACTGTCTGTATGACACAAAAACCTGAATACCTGCAAACTTTCTCCAGGTCACTATGAATAACTGGTGAATAAATCCAACATTATATTATTTGGACTGCAGCATTCAAGCAGCACGACTTCTCATCTTGATATATTGTATTTTTTTGTTCAACATTCTCAAGGTGCCAGGTAGTCACATCTACGGTTCTGCATTATCTCCAAACTCAGATCTCTTCACTGTACTTTTGACCTGGAGAAAACAGGAGTATTAACAAGATGGACACCACGCCTCTCTTCACTGGCTCTTAGGTTGGCTGTAGAATTGAATTTAAAGACCTGACATTTGGTTACTATGTGTTGCGCTCCCCTCTCCACATATTATACTATGAGAGATTTGAGATCGTCTGAGCAAAAACTATACCAAGATCCAGGACTAAGTGCCCTGGGGAGAAGACACTTGCCAAAACGATGGTGCTCTCTTTTATTGTACGATTCTCCCTTTTAGTTTTACTTTTCTCCCTTACACTGAGATTTTCAATCCACTTGAAATCAGTAATGAGGGAACAGAGAAGCCTCATACCAAAAACTGTTTAACTTTAGCAGAAAATTGTGTTTATTGTCTTAAATAAGCTAAAAAGCTGACTGGGGAAAACATTTTCAGGTCCTTTGAAATTAGGACTATTCTCGGAAGAAACTAGGTTATAGGTTTACAATACTAGGTTTATAATTCCAAGTTTCAGTAACTAACAATTCATCACATTGTTTATGATCAAAATGGTGAGGGGGTCCAGGTTTATCTTTGTTTTGTAATGTGTAAACTGCAGCAACAAAGCCATTCCTCTGAAGATCATGGGCCCAGACATCTCCATAGTACAATGCAGTAAATGGAAACAGTTTTCTCTGGGGATTAATCCTAAAATATCACCAACTCAGAGTGGAGAGAGGGCAAACTGAAGGGTCAGGAAGAGAGGTGTAGCAATGGAAGGGGAAAATCAGAGGGAGACTGGGAAAGAGGAAGAGAGAGAGAGAGTTATTTAGGGAGAGTATTTGGAGATGAGCCAGCAGCTACGGAGGAATCATGTTCTCTGTGTTGTTTGTTGGGTCCTTGTGTGTGTGGGGCGGGGGTGTTTCTCTTACAGGGAATTCAGGCATGTTAGTAACTGAAACACAGATACAGTGTAACCATCATCCCCTAACACCCATAAACCTCAAGAATCAACCCTCCTATCACTGCGATCTTCTCTTTCCCTCCCGCTCTCTTTTACTCTGTCTGCTTCTCTTGCTCGTAAAGGCTTTAACCAGGGGGAGTCTGGCCAAACTCCACTGCTGTGTATCCAGGCCTTACAAGAGCAGAAAACTGACATCAGACCTAAAAATACTCAGCCTTAGCCTCACCAGCTCACAGTGGAAACCATGAGAGCATCACATTGTGCCTTCAGTCGCTTCAAACTCTGGTGGGTCAAAATCCTTCCAGTACGTTCAAAAAAGGTGCGTATGTATGTAGTCAATATGCAGGTTACCTCTTGTTTTTCTACCACCAGCCATGCGACCTGCAGCCCTTCGAAACCTTTGAACGGAACCTCCCGAGTCAGCATCTCCCATAGCACCTGGCCACAGAACAGACTGTGTTGGTTCACTCAGAGGATTAATGCAAAGAAAACAGCATACAGTCAGTAGTGATAAAAAAAAAAAAAAAAAAACCTCTTGATACCTGAGGTGACAAACTCTTACAAAGGCTTGTCAGATGGACTCAGGTACCCTTTCATCAACTCAACTTCTCATGTTCAGTTACATTCATTTTTAACTTATTTTAAGTGTAATCACATTTATGTAAAACGTGGACACTTAAAAGACTTTTTTATCCAGTCAAACTGTTAGTGTAAGCTATACATTTTAATATTTATCATTTACTTGCAAATTTTTTAACAATTTATCCATCACTTTTCTGCTATTTCATGTCTTTAAAAATTACGTTTAGCTTTTTCAACCATTTCTGCATTATTTTCATCTGACCTTCATGATTGCGCGAAATTTTTATATTATCACCAGATTATTCGTAACTTTACCATTCACCCAAAACTCTTAGCTACTACTCTATTTAACAGCTACTCATGGTTTAAAGACATTTCAAGCTTTTATCCATATTACTAGCTAACAGCTGCAACTGTTAGAACTTTAGCCATGTTTTAAGTTAGCTACAGTGCTGTGCAAAAGTCTTGAGCCACCCCTCGTTTCTTTATACTGTGCTTCCAAGGAGCCAGACTTTCTTGTAATTTTTGAGCAATAGTTCTCCAGGCTTTCTGAAGGTCTTTCAAAGTTGTTGGTTTTTTGGGGTTTTTTTGGACATTGGCTGCTTTTGTACTTTTCACTCATTTTTAGTCCAGTCCTTGTACCTGACCATTTTCAGAGGATATTTTTTATGTTTTATTTGTTAAGCCTTATAACACTGACTTATGAATCATTCATAAAAAAGGTACCTAACTCAAGGGATGAACCAGTGTTGTCTACACATAACAGACAACTTAGCAAAGAACCAATTTTAAATTGTATCTTTAGGCACTTTGGTACTAGCAGCCTGTCACAAAAACACAATTTGTTCTCATTTCTTTAGTTGAATCCACCAAAAATTCCAAAGACAACACAGTTTGACAGACACAAAATATTTTTGCACCAACGAAGTGATTCCCAAAGAGCTATTAGCCAAAAACTTGTCATATCTTAGCCTGGTGTGCAGTGTGCCCTTAAAAAATAAAAAGCAGCTTGCAAAACTGGTGGAAAACAAAAACAAGTGGAAGACAAAAGAAGAACTGTCAGGCCTAAAAAATGATGTACAGCAGATGAACAGCATCTGAAAGTCTTGTCCTTAAGAAATAAGAAAAACCCAGCAGAGCCCTGACACAGGACTTGAGAGGTACATCTCTCAAGTCCTAGTTGATCCATCTACTGTTCGCCTCATGAGAAATGGTCTCAGTGGAAGGGTTGCTGTCAAAAGAACGTTCTTAAGGAAGGGAAACAGGGAGAAAAGGCTGAGGTAGGCCAAATTACACAAGAACTGGACTGAAAATCAGTGGCAACAAGTCTGATGGCATGATGAATCAAAATTTGAGAGTTTTGGTTCAAATTGTCATCAGTATGTCCAACAGTGAGTGTCTACATCCTGTCTGTGAAAGATGGTGGAGGCTCTGTCATGGTTTGGGGCTGCATTTCAGCCAGTGGAATCATGTAAAAAACTGATGGAATTATGAACGCAAAAAAGTACAGTCAGATTTTGATCGTCCATACAATACCATCTGGAAAGTGTCTGATTGGCAGTGGCTTCATTTTTGAGCATGACATGATATAATAACACACAATGGAACACTATCAGTCATGGATTGGCCTCCCCAGAGCCCGGACCTCAACATTATTGAAGCAGTGTGGGATCACCTTGACAGAACAGAACAAAAGGCAGCCAACATCCAAAGAAGAGCTTTGAATGTCCTTCAAGAAGCCTGGAGAACTATTCCTGAAGTCTACTTAAAGAAATGACAAGAAAGCTTCCTAAGAGAGTTCAGGCTGTGTTGAAGAATAAAGGTGGTACTGTATTTCAGCTATTTATTACTTATTTATCTAGTTTAATCAATTATGCATCCCTCTTGGTGGTCTATTACTATCACTTAACTATTGACTTTACTGCTCAAACCTGCTGTGGTCTGCACAATCTATAA
>VUQS01004361.1:2027-21811 GCA_015108495.1 Heterochromis multidens
AAGTACACTCTCTTTAAATTCTAAGGTTTTATGTATTAGGATCTAATAAAAATAATCTGGTCCTTAGCAGGTCTTAAAATTAGGTAAATACAACCTCAAATGAACTACAAAGCACAGCATGTTGCACTGTGTCATTATTTATTTAACATAAATTAAGCCAAAATGCAGAAGCAGCATGTGAAAAAACTAAGTACACCCTTACTGCTGTCATATGAATTAAGAGGGTAAGTAGCAGCCAGGTGCTGCTAATCAAATGCACTTGATTAACCGATCATCAGCAAGTGTGAGCACCTCTATAAAAGCAGAAGTTTTGTCAGTTTGCTGGTCTGGAGCATTCAGGTGTGTGTTACAAGGAGGAAAGACATCAGTGGTAATCTTAGAGAAGCAACTGTTGCTGTCCATCAATCTAAGAAGGGTTATAAGGTCATTTCCAAACATTTTAAAAGTCCATCATTTGACAGTGAGAAAGATTATTCACAAGTGGAAAGCATTTAAGACAGCTGCCAATCTTCCCAGGAGTCAACGTCCCAGTGAATCCACCCCAAGGTCAGACTGTAATCAGAGAAACTGTAAAAACCCAAGAGCTACACGTCAGACTCTACAGGCCTCAATTAAATGTTAAATGTTAAAGTTCATGACAGTACACTCAGAAAAAGACTGAACAAGTATGGCTTGTTTAGAAGGACCTGGGCACCTTTCAGTCACTGAGTTGACCATGAACTCCTGTTTGTCCCCGAGTACTTTAGAGTCAGTAGTGTTACAGTGACCCAGTCAAAGTCCAGACCTCAACCCGACTGAAATGTGGCAGGACGTTAAGAGAGCTGTGCATAAATAAATGGCTCCAAACCTCAATGAACTGAAGTAACGTTGTAAAGAAGAGTGGGCCAAAATTCCTACAGAATGATGTTATAGACTGATAAAGCCATACAGAAAACAATTCCTTCAAGTTATTGTTATTAAAGGCGCTTCTACAGACCACTGAATCATTGGTTGTGCTTTGTGTTTCACACACTGTTTCTGCATTTTTGCTTAGTTTTCATTAAATGAATAATGTCACAGTGTAATGTCATGTGTTGTTGTTCATCTCATAGAGCCATTATCTTAAGCTATATTAAGCACATATCTACTACTTTCACCTAACCTAATCAGCTAACCTTTTCAACCATTTATCCATTAACTTTAGCTACCCTTAGTGACATACTTTAACACTTTTTATTCATTATTTTAGATTTTTCAACTATTTATTTGTTCCATTTAGCCACTATTAGATAAACATTTTAGCAATTTTTCATTGCATTTATTAACTATTATTTTTAACTCACCATTTCAACTATTTTCCATATTTAGGAACTATTGTTCTATTACTTTTTGCTTGTCAGTGACATACCTATTATCACTTATGTATGATATAATAATAACTAATATTTTCTTCATTTATTAGTTGAGCTGTCTTTGGGCAGAAAGTAATTTTGGGCAATGTTTTTCATGTTTATTGATTAGTGGAACTACACTGTTGGACTAAGTGTTCAGTTTAATTTGTTGGTCTAACCGCCTTTGATCTGTGCTATTAATAACAGGCTCTCTCCTCCTAATGCACAAGCTTAGCTAATCAAAGTCATTTGTGTAAATAATGAGATAAATCTGTGGCAAACGTTTGAAGGGTTTAGGACTTCTGAAGCGCTCATCTGCTAAAATGGCTTCAAGTTAAATCCAAACACCGTTAGTTTTAGACCCCGTTGTCGTTTAAATCCACATCATCTCAGTGTTCTCTTATTCAGCAGTTTAACTAGGCCACCTGACACCTTCTATTATATCTCAACGACTGTAAATGTTTTTGCTCATGCCTGTTAGAAATAGGTGTAATATCATGCCCACACTCTCCTTGAATGAATCAGAATAATCTTGATGGCCCATTTGATTGTCTGCTCATTCTAGATGCAGTTCACACATCTTCACCTCAGCAGCATGGCATTTAAATCTACTGACGCGAGTTAAGATCATGGGCTGATGTCAGTGGTGCGACGATGTTGTATTACTGCATATTACAATACAAAACAGGGGTTTGTTTAGAGGGTCATCTGTTAGCAGGCTGTTTACTCATGATGTAAAAGCTGGGTTGATGTAGCCTGGAGAAACGCTACATTCTTCTTTTTGAAGGGAGCGCATTCATGCGACGTGGGTTCTCGACTGAAGACTTTTGTCATCACTGGTCATGATACTTGAACTGATGAATTAGTTAGAGCTTAGAGCTTTTGTTGAAGCTGGTCCAGCTTGCATAATGATAGCTAGAACACAGAGGGCCTTCGCTGAAATCAGTTTGTTGAGAAAGCAAATATGTGATCACTGATAAAGTAGGAGGTGCTAGACCACAGAGGAACTGCATGATAGCAAAAGGTGATAGAAGTCCCTGGGGGTACATTTTAAAAATTCTTTGATGCATACTTTAAAATGTGACTGTTGAAACAATAAGGCTGGTGATTTACTACATTATGTCCAAAAACTATACAACAAAACAAGAGTAAGACACCTTCATGACCATAAAACCCACACATAGAGAGGGCAGATTTTTTATCATGCTGCAAATAGTCAGCAGAACATCAAATGTGTATTAGTTCATAGTTAGAAATGATCACTAACAAATGCACTATTTCTTTCAGTTTGAGTAAGGTTTGCAAAATTCTGTAGTGCTCAGTATATTTGTGAGTGTATTAATTGGTACAGATCTTAGGAGGGATGGGTAAGGTAGGGTTTGTATGGCACAAATAGTGTATAATAGCCAGGAAGTATTGTGAATCAGACTAACATGTTGTCGGTAATGGTCTAGTGTTGAGAATTGTTATCCTATAAAGCTGTGTTTACAATTAGCATGTTAGCTTTATTTATTTTTTTGTTCTTCTGGTTTGTTCCATCCATCCATTTTCTTCAACAAATATCCTTTGGATTGTAGGGGGCTGGAGCCTATCTCAGCCAAGGTACAGGGGTACAGAGTGAACAGGTTTCCAGTTCATCACAGGGCCAGCAAAGAGAGACAGGCACACATTATCACATCCAAACCTATAGCCAATTTAGAATCATCAGTTAACCCAGTAGTTTGCAGACCACTGGACGGTAGAAAGTGGATGTGAGGGGGATGAACTCTGGGTTCAGTATCTTGCCCAAGGATACTTTGGCATGTAGACCGGAGGACCCAGGGATTGAACCACTAACCTTCTGTTTAGCAGATGACCAGCTCTACCTCCTGAGCCACAGCCACCCACCTTGTTTTTTTGTTTTTTTGGGTTTTTTTTTTAAATTGTTAATTAGTCTTAAGAACTGTGGGTTGTGGTCCATGAACCTTTGTCCACTTCTGAAGTGGGGCATGCCACTGAATGAACTTAAAAGGCAAATCTTTGCATTGTGGGAGAGGAAACCCATGCAGGCACAGGGAAAACATGCAAACTCTGCACAGGAAGCCAACCACAAGATTTAAACCAGGAACATTTATGCTGTGAGATGACAGGGCTAACCACTGCACCAGTGTGCCACCCCTTATTGAATCTTCATGAATCTTAATGAATATCTCACACCCCTGCTCACTAATTTTCTGCTCTCTGAGAATTTCCCATCCTTGATAATATATTAAAGTAAAATCAGTTTTCCTAGTTGGTTGGAGGTCCTCTCAGTGCTGTTTTATTCCTATGTAGAGTACTTTTGTACAGAACCTGTATTTGTAGCTGAACAGTGTAACATATGCTGCCTTTCATTTGTACATGAAAGCTTGAGTAGTTCAGGGTTCTTTGCTGCTCAATATAACACTGCTTTCTTTTTTATTTGCAGGTAAATACAGCCCTTGCACAACAACAGAGGTGAGTAAATACACTCTAATACTGTTTTAGTTCTTTTTATTTCATTATCACACACACTTACACATGTTTGATTTTTCTATGTGGATGTACTTACTTGTTTATAGAGTAGAGAGTGGGTTAGGGAGGTAATAAGAGCAAATACAAATGAATGGTATTTTTATGTATTGTGAAATCCGCTTGCTGAGTGGGGAAAAAACAAACAAAATGCTCCTTTAAGAAGTATTTTAAATGTGTTTTTTACCCACACAAAGTGATTACTTTGGGTGTTGTCAGTTTCTGAATATTGTTTGCAATTGACTGCTTCAAAGACTTCAGCAAATGCAGACTTTTTGGAAAAGAACCAATCGTTCAATTAGCGAGATATTTATTGAGGGAAATATTTGGCTGTAAGTAAAAATAATGGCTTCTTGGCCACAATACTGACATGATTATCTTTTTAAATATTTACTCTCTGTGATTGGTTTCATTAACTATTTACAGTAAGCGAGGACAGCCAGTCACAACAACAGAGATAGCATTCAGATTAGAGTGGGCACCCTGTAGGATTATTTCAAGTGTCAGATAGCGCTGTGGTTGAAACTGTCATAAGCCCTGGGTGTGTGTTAATCCTGATGTTTGCAGTGCAAATGCTTGGGCTCCCCTGCTGCTAAAACTAATACCTTTAACAAATGAAACAAGTTCAAATGTGTTTTCTTTTTCCCAGTAGGGAAGTGGTTTCGCTTCAGGCTTTACAAATAACTGGCAACTGGCAAAAAACGTCATGAAATTCAGAATTTTTCCGATGCGAATTTGTCATGTAACGTATATCTACATATCAAAAGTGTTGCGATCATGAGAAAAATTTGTCCTCAACGCACTACGGACAAAATGGAGTCGACATCAAGCAATGGTGAGCTGGTCCTGATGTTGCAAAACAAGAAAAGGAAGCAACAGAGATTCTTGGTTCATCCAATTCTCAAGAGAAGACAGCAGCAGGGAGAACTTCATGGTTTGATCCAGGAGTTGAAGCTTTATCACGACCGCTTTCCTACATATTTCAGGATGTCAGTGGGGCAGTTTGAACTCTTGCTGGCAGAGTTGGGACCACATCTGAGGAGGCAGAGAAAATATTTCAGAGCTACGAGCGCACTTGTTGCCAAATGCAGTGGTCTGATTGGTCAGATCTGTTTATCCGCATGCGAAAAATGTGAAAAATCGAGCTTGATCCGAAAAAATAAATGCATCCTCTGAAATTACGCGGTTGGTGTGAACAGATGCATTAAGAATAGGTGAGAATATTTTAAACGCGCGAAATATTCACGCAAATATTACACGTCTGATGTGTAAAGGCCTTAATTCTGAAATTGACTGATCTGTGCCTCTAGATATGCTGTCTAAAGAGATTGTAACTCAAGAGATTGAGGTCATAATTAGGATGAGAAAGAAAACAGACCTTATCTGAGAGATTGCAGAATTATTAAGAGTGGCCAAATTATCTAGTACATTCCTAAAAAGAAGTAATACATTTGAGAGGCTCAGCAACACTAAAAGGCCTGAAAGACTACAGAGGGCTAAAGTGGATAACAGTAGAAGAGTAGAGTTCTGTCCTTCATGAAGAAACATCCCTTTACAGCACAATTAAGAACATTCCTGGGGAGAATAATCAGTCTACAATCAAGACTAAGTGAAGGTCCTTAAGTGTGGGACCTTCACTTAGGATGCAAACCATAGGTAACACTCAAAAAATAGTATCCAGTTGGTAAAAACATGAAATAGGGCATTGATCTTGGCCAATGATATGCTCACAAGTGTCCTTAAAGCTGATGATGAGACCTTTAACAGAAGTATCAGGATGAATTCTTAACTGTATAGGCCCTTACTTTCCACTCAGATTCTGTCAGTTGATGAAAAGACATATTGGACATGGTATCACGGTACAGATGGACAATGAGACAATGATAAAGAGGCACAGTTATGAATACTTCTTTGTGCAGAACCAGGTGAGCAGTTACCAAGCTAAACACATCATCAGCTCTAACATGGAGGGAAAACTGATCATTCCTCTCATCTAACCTTCAAGCAAAAACAAACTTTGTAGTATTTCTATAAATTTTATAGTAAACTTTGTAGTATTTCTATGAAGGGATACTCTACAAATGTACCATTGCATAAAACTAGGTTCAGTACAAGAAATTAAAACAGAGTCAAAGTAACAGAGACTGAAATAGCTGAACTTTTAGTCCCCATAGGTGAAGCTCCAGAAACATCCCTTGCTGACTCATAAATTCCTGTAACTTTCCAAACTCTCAAGTCTGTGTACACTTTCTGTTCTAAATCAGCAGTCATTAATCCAAAGCCAATCAGGGTAATTTTTTCAGGACCTGAAAATCTCCTTTAGATCCACAGAACATTTTACAGACTGTTTTCACAGGCTGAGCAAGAATTACCGTGATGAGTAATCCAAAGCTGATATGTAAACTGCCCCTTTAAAACACAGAGCATATGGAGCAGCTGTAGCAGTTACTCTGCTTAGGTTACTTTTACGGTTCATCCCGACACCAGTAGGACTGTACAATATGCGCACATGATAAATACCTGCTAAAAAATACAGGTGTATATATTAGCATTCCCACTGCACTTTATGTACATATAAAAAAATCTCTGTGACGTGTCTTCTAGTGTATTTTACTACCATTTTCTACATAGTACAAATTACTCTTGTATAGTATTTTATTGATTCTGTATTTTTAGCAGTTTGGGCAGTTTTGCACATTATTTTTCTTATTTATTTTTCTATTTTTTTTTTTATTATTTTCTAATATATCTCTAATTCACGTTTTCTTTCTGACCCCTGTGCTGCTGTAACAAGTGAATTTCCCCAGTGTGGGATTAATAAAGTCTATATCTATATCTATCTATCTCACCAAACCATTTCCTCTTTCAGCTGCAGAGTTCCCAGCTGGCTGCTTTGATCGACTAGTTAAAATGTCACTCAGCAAGGCCTCCCATTTGATGGGTGCTCTGGGAGAAGTTTCGCACTTAATTAAAGGGCTTCACAAAATTGTCCCTCCTCCACAGTGCGCACTCTCACTGCACTATTATCAGCTGCTGTTAATGATTGTGATAATAGTTTCTGGAAATGTCTTACAGTACGGAGGTGTTGGCTTCTCTGCTATTTTTTGTCACTAGTTACCACACGCTGTCAGAATTCAAATCTGGTAAATAGATTCACTCTCTATTTTGTGTGTGTGATGTTGCACATTGACTGAAGTTTTCTTGGAGACCGTGTGCAGTAGTTTTCCAGGCATTTTGGACTTGAATTGCTGTGTAATAGAGCTGCAATACCAGATGGACTGTCAGTAAATAACTTGAGCACATACACATGCAGTAGAAGCAGTGAATGTGAAACTGTATAGACAAATCCCCGCTAAGCAGCTTTGCACCACAAATGAGTTCTCACAATATAGTGTGTGGCAGAATGGCTCAGAAAACTACTGGCAAGTTGGTGGAGTTTTTTTGCGCTTGACAGCATTGAAGGCATTCTGCTATAGCATCCAGTGTGGAATTAGCCCAAAGCTGGCTGAACAAGAACATATGTGTGACACGCATTATCTGCACATGGCTTCAAACAGTGGGAACTCTTGCAAATGATGTGGCTGTGAATGTCAGATGATGCTGTTTTCTTTACAGCCAGTGAGCCGAGTTCACCGGCACAGCATAAGGCTCTTCGCCTGATAATCAGAATAGATGAGTTAACTGAAAATTGATCCGTTTTTGTTTTGGAGTTACATATGTTTTGACGCAAATATGATGATTATGTGTGCTGGCTTTAGCAAAAAAGGCTCTTACTGACCCCTCAGTAGAGCATCCTGGTCCTGTGATAAGGTGTAACCTCAGACATTTGTAGATTATGCTTCATCACTTTCGCCTCTGTCAAAGTTTAACCATGCATACCTTGTGCTCTTTTAAGTCCTGAGCTTTAACGTCATGAAAGGGATTAGAGTTTAATGTCACATTCAGTGTTTAATGTAAACAGAAATTTCAGTCAGAAATTATTGTCTTTTCTCTGCGGGTATAATGTTCATTTGCATTTATTCTCCCATTAGGGTTTGTGCTGGCATGAGAAAAGAGAAACAGAGAGCATAAAGGTAGAGGAAAACTACTAAGGTTCTCTGATTTAAAGGTTTTCTCTATTCTATATGTGAAGTAAGTGGGTTCCACATCTTCAAGAAAACCAAAGTAATTGTTCTCAGTCATATGACAGTCAGCTCAGAGCAGCGGGGTCAGGAGAAAGAATCTGAGAAAGAATTTGTGCCTAAGAGGAAATAACCTATGCTTCTGTATGACGTGTTATCATCTGCACTATTTCTTATTCAGTCAATTTTTTTGTATTCATGTGGGACCTTCACTTGTTTAAAACTGTATTAAATATGTTCAGTATCAGTATCCAAAGCAAAAAATGTTAGGATTTTTGCTGTCAAACTTTGCAGGTGTGGCAGACATTTTGCCTGCTTCCTACAAACTAACTAAGTAAAAAAATGACTGTTAGAGCTGTTCTATATGAAAACATAGGCTACATTTTGATGTACAGTCATTTCAGCCATCTGCATGTCTTTTACAGTGTTGGCGTTGTTACTCCAAAAATAATGTATTCCATGTTGCTCGTTACTTTTCTTAAAAGTAATGCAGTACGTTACTTAATGACTCACCAGAGAAAGTAATTTGTTACACTACTCGTCACATTACTTTCGCGTTACTCCATAAAATGACCTGAAACGATCTGTCGCATAATTAGCAGTTAACAATATAAACCTTAGTTTCACACACCAACACAAATCCCTATCCTAATGAGGACACACATACAATCTTTTTTTTTAGTTTTTGTGTATGAACACAAAACCAACAACACAACGCAAAGTTGAAAACCAGCCCAAAGAGACTTCAAAGTGATCACCACAGTGATTCTACTGTAGAAACATGAACAGGTGAAAATGAAGGCTGCAATACTGCAAGCCTGACTGCTCATCACTGCCTTTGTTACCTGCTGAAGTCAGCATACACTCAGCTTTATAACATCATTCTGGGTGCTTGGCTAGATGCTGTCACTCCAGATGCTAATGCACAGACAGAGTCGAAGTAGCAGAAACAACTGCAGTATTATGCAGTTGTTTCTGTCCTGGACACAGTTTGCATTTCACCACTATGCTCTTGTCCTTTTTTGCAATAAAAGTAAAAGTAATGTCCATATCTACACGCCTCAAAAGTTGTAGACCGCGTCATCATTTTCCACCTCCACGCACACAAACTGAAATCAGCTGATTGTAGTGCAAGTATGCAGGAAGAAAAAAAGCATGTTTGTTTGATGTTTTTTTTCTTTCTATCAGCCTGATGTGCAGATAACTGAAGAGACTTTATAACGCAGTTAACGACATAATTGTAACTGTAATGTAATTACTGAATTTAGTACAGTGTTTGTGTATGTTTGTCTGAAACAGGTCTCTCTTGTAAATGAGACATTGCGTCTCAATGGGACTACCTGTATAAGTAAAGGTTAAATAAATAAAATAAAGTAACTCATTACATTACTGCGTTACTGAAAAATGTAATGTGATTACCTAACGCTGGTCTTTTAAGATACATCAGTGGTCTAAAAAGAAATACAGGGGTGCAGCATCATTCAGTGAACCACTTTGATTCAAAAAGAAATACAGTTGTCCTCATAAGTTTACATACCCTGGCAGAATTTCTGATTTTTTTTTGGCCATTTTTCAGAGAATATGAATGATAATACGTTTTACATAGTATGTTAGCATTGTCACTGTGTACTGGCATGCTGATGTTAGCAAGTCGCTCAAAACGTAATCACTAAGAAATGCGTTGCTGGCATCAAAATAATAATAAGCATATTTTTCCCCCAAAAAGAGTAACATTTGTCAGCTTTAACATATGATGTGTTATCTTTGGGCTTTTTAAAAAATAAAAATTCTGGGTTGTTTTGTTTTTTTCTTTTGTTTTCCTACATTTTACACAGGGTCCCAACTTTTGTGGAAACAAGGTTGTACAACACAGAGTCTGTGCCATCTTTGCATCTTGTAATAAGTACTGTTTAGCAATTGTAATACTTCAGTAGCCAATAATAAAGCTAAAGTGATATAAAAAGACCCAAAATTAAGGTACTCTTTTTTTTCCCCACTTAATTATACAGTCTTTATTTGTGGAGTAGGAGTTGTTGCAGGTTGTGTATAACATAACTTTACGAGGGAGTGATTGACCTCCTGGCCTGCCTGGACTAATACTATACTTGATTTCAGTCAGGACCACTACAATCAAAAGGAGATCGTTATCTTCATTTGCAGTGATTTTTATTAGGTGGTTTGGGTCTGTTCTGAGACCTTGCTGCTATTCCACACTCATATGTGGAAAGATGAAGATGAAGACCCCCTAAAATGGGGATGTCAGACTCATTTTACATCGTGGGCTACATACAACCCACTTTGATCTTTATTGGGCTAACCCAAGTAAAATTCCCCCTTTTCCCAGTGTAATTAAGTCTAACTACACATTTAATCCCTGAGATATTTTCATATAAGAAAAAGAAGTGCAATTTTTAAACAGTACATCTCAGTTTTTATATATGGCAAAGAAATAATGCTGTAGTAAAGCAAGAAATCTGTTATCACAACTGTTTGGGCTTAAAATTGTAAGAAATAAAAGTGTTTTAGTTAAGTTGTGGTAGCTCATTGTCCGGACTGTCCTGTAATTATAAAGGTTTTTGTTAATTCACAGAAAATGCCCTTTTTTTCCACTGTAGACCCATTGTAAAAAAACTGAAATTTCTATAGTAGATGAAAAACAGAAACTTTTCTGGCATTTTTATTTTTTATCTATTACTTAATTACTTTGGTGTAGTATGAATGGCCATGGGGGAGGTCTTTATCAGTAGGAAAAGCTGTAAAGCTTATGAAAATACCGTTAAAAGTCAAAAATTTATGCCCTCCTTCACTTTTTCCAAAGTTGTCCAGTGGGCCGGATTAGAGTTTTCTGATTCTGGCCCCCAGCCCTTATGTTTGACACCTCTGCCCTAAAACAACCATACCAGGTAAACCCAGCATGGTTTTGTGAAATAAAATGACACCAGGTGGACTGTCAAATCTACTGTAGTGTTGTTCATTAGTTGCAGCTTCTTTTTAAAAATAAAGGTTTCCCAGTTCCTATTTCCTGTTTACTGCCACTTACATGACCTAATTTCTCTGCTCTCTCTAATGAGGAAATATAAATGTTTTAAATCTCCACATTGTTTCTCCAATCCTCTAAATTCGAAAGGCTTTACCAGGTAGTTAGACTATGGCATTTTGCTGAGTGCTTTTGCATATTAGAGAGCAGAGCTCAGACATTTCAGCCATTGTTCAATTTATAAAGTTGGCACTGGTGTTTGGCCACCCAAAGCCAAATATCTAAACGCTAATGTGATTCACTGTCTCTTACAGCTGGTATTCATTGCCACATTCATAGGCATTTTTACCACCAGCCTCCTCTCCATCTGTGGTTCTTCCTGACCTTCGTCAGTCAGACACTGTTGCCATGAGCTTGTTTTTGTCTGATCCAATTATTCACACACACGTCTGACTAAATTTGATACATATTAAGAAACTGGATTGCATCATGTGCATTGATATCTTGTGCTGAAAAGATTAATTGGCTGCTGAGTTAACGTCATTTTATCTCCAGATACGAGACCCACAGTAATAAAAATTAGTCATATTTCTAACAGAGACATAGGACACGCAAATTTAAACAACTTTAATAAGTTAAGCTTTGATACACTGTTATATGGGACTTCACACTGCGGGAAACTACATCTTATAAACAGTGAACACATGGCAGCAGAAACCTGGTCATATTCATACATATGGACCGGTTACATAATTTATAATGTACTTAAATAGGACAAAGGCTAAATGTTTAATGACTCATGTAAATATGAGTCTCTGTGGTCACATCCTATCCTGCTAGATGTTTGATGCTTGTATCCGAGGTCAGGTTCTACAGTTGCTTTGCAAAGCTGTAATATTGCTCCCTCCACTTCCTCCTTTCCATCTCATCATTCCGCTTGGTTGCCTGGAAGCCTGGGAACCATTCAGGGAGACTTTATGTTTGCTTTAGCCTCACAGTCACAGGGACAGCTCAGGTTTGTGCAGTTAGTTGCAATTTGCATTTAATTATTCGTGAAGAATGTGTAAAGAAGAATGTGTGAGTCTCTTTTAACTTGAGTGATAAGCTTGTTTAGCATGTGCTTTCAAGTTGAAATTCCAGGAAAAGTTAGAAAGAAATCAAATACATTTACAAACAGTATAGTCTTACGTAAAAGACTGGAATATCTGTATGCTTTGTAATGCCAGTTTTAGATTTTTATTCGCTAGTAATGCTCTGAAACCCAACTTAATTTCCTGATTTTCTTGCAACCTATAAAGCTGAACCTTTTTTGCTTTAAATGAGCACCATTCAGGACCTGATGCTGGTTTAAACTAAGCACCTACTCCAGCAGAATGAGGGACTGATAATATATCTCATTGTGATTCTCTTGATGCTATTAATCTTTGCTGTGAAAAAAAATGTGAGTGAATCAGCTGCAGCCTTTCTTGTTACATTTAATCTCATTTTGCAGATCAAATCCTGTTTCAGACCTTGATTGAATTCTATAAGGCCTGGTTTTCTGATAACTAATCAAAACAAGAGGAGATAAGAAACAGGAGTCTAAAAATCCACATACTTAACACAAACTGTAAAAACATTGCTGTCTAAAACATACTGTGGCTTCCAGTGAGGATGACTGCACTATGATAATCTTAGGTTATATTGGGTCCCGGGTAGAATATGTGTCATATATCAGTGGCGGTGGGTCCAGGTGGAGCTCAGACAAAGAGGTTGCCTTTAGCCAATTCCCCCCTGAGGAAACTCAGCCATTACCCACTGACAGAGGGAGAGGAGAACAAATTTCTCATATGACTCCTCCTTCCGTGAGCATTCATTGATCTGCCCTTGATCTTCATGTCTACACATGCACAAGCACATACACACACACTTTATGAGCCTCTTTGTCTCAGTGTCTCACCTTTCTACTCCCCCCTTGACCTCTCACTATATCATTCCCTGTTCTTTCTCCTGTCTCCTGATATTTATACATCTGATGTGTACTGCCCCCTGACCACCCACCTCCCCTCATTTCTTCCTTAGTGTATTTTCTCCCAGTGTTTTAAATGCTGTTTTTTTCTAAGTGCTCAGGGCTGCAGAATAATCCTCTGTGATTTCTCACTCTTTTATCTTGGCTTTGGCAATGTCTGCTTTATCCACCATGACTCTCCAATTCCGGGAAAACTCAAGCGCACCATCTCCTGACCTACATGCACCAGCCTGTGAAATAGAAAATAATATGTGATTTTTTTCACTTTTCCGTTTTTTTTGAAGTTGCTGGTTTGACAAAATCTGTCCGCCCCGTAAGAATTTTTTGACATACTTATATACAATGAATTTATTTATCCTTTTTGTCAGGTGTATATTATTGTTGAATGAGGTAAGGTCACAACAGGCTTAGTCTTGCTAAACTTACAACATGTGTTCCTTAAAAGTGTTTGAATCTGTTTGTGTACAACTGTTTAAGTCTTATTGCTCACCCTCACCCTCACCCCCAACCGGTCGTGGCAGATGGCTGCCCCTCCCTGAGCCTGGTTCTGCCGGAAGTTTCCTGTTAAAAAGGAGTTTTTCCTTCCCACTGTTGCCAAGTGCTTGCTCATAGGGGGTTATCTGATTGTTGGGGTTTTCTCTGTATTATTGTAGGGTCTTTACCTGACAATATAAAGCACCTTCAGGCGACGGTTGTTGTGATTTGGCGCTATATGAATAAAACTGAATTGAATTGAATTGAATTGAATTGAACTGTATACACTGTTCTATAAGTGTTTTCGCCGATGCTAGTTTGCTAGCTTTCTGATATATAAAGTTATGCAGAGCTCCTGTAAATGTGAAGAGGTCACCGTGAGGTTTGGTAATTGTTTTTAATAATTAAAATTATTAATTATTTATTGGATAGCTAAGCAGTGAAGAGAGACAGGAAAGTGGGGAGAGAGAGGGCGAAAACACACAGCAAAAGGCAGCAGGTCGACTCGAGCCTGCACTGTTGCACTCTGGCCATGTGGCACATGTTCACCTGCTCACCCACTGAGCTAAACCCGCACAGACCGCACTTTCTAATAAAGGTAAAATGCGTATAGTTTTAAAGGACTGACAGTTTAATAATCTTTGCAGCCTTGTTGCAAGATAAGAATTAAAATGGCAGAAGTTTCCCTCTAAGATTGTCATGAATTAGTTCATCTTTAAATCTCTGCATCTCTTAGAAGTAATTATCGATATGTATGTCTTATTTAATTTTTAATTTATAAATCTGTTTAATACCTTGGTGAAGTGATTCACAAAATAAAGCATTTCTGTGTCAAAGTTTTGACCTATAGTGCCATCTCATAAATTTAACCTGTTTGTTTTTATTCTTTTTTCTCTTGGTAGGTTTGATCTTCCATACATGCTGCATGTTTTTCTTTCCTCTCTGAGTTAAGTCCTTGTTTCCCTCAGCACCCATAGGTAATGACTCCTACTTTAAGTGATGAGATAATGACCCTGGCCTGAACAAGTAGGCGTGCCACAGCGTTCGAGCGCGCTCAGTCTGTCAGCAGCTGAAGGTTATTTTCAGGGGTTTTTTTTCTTATTCCTGGTTCTCCGTGGGCGATCTTAATGGGAAATCCAGAGAGAGTGAGCTGGCAGTTTCTGGCTGCAGACCAGGCTGAGTGGACGCACCAGCAAACACTCACACACTAAATACCTGAAGCTGTAAGAAAAAGCAGGAAACTCTGACTTCCAGCTGTAAAAAATGTGGCACAGCGGCACTTTAGCTCCAACTGGAAAAATAAATACAGATCCGTGATCATATTTCTTGGACTTTGTGGTTTGACGTTGGGCCAACATGGCAGTGTCAGCGGTGGGAGAAACATTCACATCCTTTATTTAACAGTGAAATCTGTAAGAACACCAGAAAAGACCTGGATTGAATTTTGTGTTAACAGGAAACTTCATGATGAGCATCTTTTCCTGCTCATCCAGAAAACACAAAGAGATGGTCACAACATGCTCCAAAGAGAAGTTCCAGTGTCGGATATTCATATTAAACATGAAAAAAGTTCCATATAATGAGCTAAACATGTGAAAGTAATCCCTGTGAATCAAAAGTAAAAATTTCCCTATCCGCTCATTAAGTGATGACATATCATCCTGTTTTCCGGGTCCAAGCATTTCCTGCATTGGATGAGTCAATGTAGAAAATGAGTCATCGTATTTAAGCAACGCAATCTGCACGTATTCCAACAGCACACTTCCAAAAGCAACCCTCCAGGTTCTAACAGCTTCCAAACACTTTATCGGAACGTGGAGGGAAAATTTATCGGAATCAAATTTAATACACTAATAGTTTTCAAAAACAAATTTCTGTTGTCTTCACGCAGTTTTCAATTGGATAAAGACCTTAAATGTGTTGTTTTTTTATGCTAACACTACTGTGGCCACTAACATGGATGAATTGAGCAATACTAGCTAACATTTAGTTAAAATGGAGTCTACTAGCTATTATCGCTAACATCAACAATGACCGGCTCCCAGCACAAACTCCACATAAGAACAAAAACTAACACTGATGTGGCTTTATAGATGAGTTAGATTGAGATAACATTAATAAGCAAGGTAGCTACTACGTTGGTTATCAAGCAATTTGTCCCCATTAGCGTGTAAGCTAACATTAGCTACCATTTGCTAGAAGAAAGCCTGTTTGACCAAATGTGATTTTGACCCTCAAAATAGCATTAAGGTCAACATCAGCAGGGACTCTGATTCATGGAAGGATTGTTTGGTTTTCAGGGTCAAATCCAACCCTGAGCTGTCTTTTTTTTTGGCTAACGGTATCTAAGGCTAGCAAGTCCTCTAGCAAACTACAAGCTATCTCTTATAGAAAAATACTTTCTTAATATGATCGGTTAATTCATCCAGACTCTCGGGGTTGATCTGCTAACTCAGATGGCCATTTTCAAATGACTTTATCAGCTCATGGTACAAACTATCCACCACCAGATTCATGCAGCATAGCTAAGTTACAGCTAGGTGGCTAAGCCTTGCTTTCTTGCTCATATCTGAGTGAAATGCTAGTTGTCTAGCATTATCACTTACACTAACTTGTGTATGTAAGGCAGTATTGATTTTACCCATCAGTAAATCATATAATGACAGAAAGTCAGGATGTCCAACTAATATTTACTTTCTATAGTAACAGCCAACATGGGGGCAGTTAGAAAAGCTTGCTGTCGCTTATAGTGCGTTCCAGTTGAAATCAGAAGTCAAAATTTCCGAGGTCCCAGTCAGAATTTTCTACTGGAACACCCCCTCAAGTTGGATTTCCAACTCAGAAAGTCGGATAAACATTAGTAAAACTGCAGAACTTGTAATCTGTACTATCGCTGTTGTGTATTTGTGACTCGCTTATTAAGCCATATGCAGAGCACTGACCAGCGTCTATCCATGTGTATCCTGTGTTTGCTACACAGCATGTATCTGACATTGAAGCTTCAAGTCCATGTTAACTATCGTGTGTTGGGTACTGTTTGGACATTTTTCACCTTTTTAAAAATCAGAATTGTAAAAGTCTGACAACTTTGTACTTTACTTGAATATTCAAATTTTATTCAATGTAATACTTCACCTTGACTTTTACTCCACTACTTTCACATGACAGCTGTTGTTTAAAACCTGAGAGCAGCTTAGAAAACACAAAGTACTGCAGATTAAGCCTCCTGAAAATACACGACATGAGAAAAAGTAGTTCTCGCATGGTTAAAGTTCAGCATTTCAATAAAACCATGTAGGTTTTATCTCAAACATTTTTATTTTAAGATGAAGTCAAGTATTTTCAGATGTGGTTTTCATAGTTTTGGTTAATGATCAGCTTCTTTCTTCCAGTAAAACACTTTGTTATTAGATGCAGTTAATATTTTTACTTTTTTAATCTACATTCATCATTTTGTTTGAGTTTTTGTAAATTAATGTGCTTGATTTTTAACTGTGTGGACTCAGACAAGTGGATTTATGTTTTTCTGAGGTTTAAAAGACAGAACGCATGTAGACACGGTTCCTGACAGCCGACCTTAACTCCAATGTCTGAACATGTTCATTTAGTGCCAAAACAAATTAGTTTTGTGCACATTTCTTCAGTTTGACCCCATACAAAAAGCAGTTGCATCATCCCCACATTGCTCTACTTTCAGACAATAATTACTGTTGCGTCTGCCAAACGCCGTCATCCACATCGTAAATCACACAGTTCTGTGCCTCGTCCCACAAGCTCACACAGTGATCGATTGTCTCTTCATGCAGAGGTGATGGGAAGCCATCCAGAGAGCTCTCCACCGCCTCCACCCCCCGTCACTGGTCCTCTTTGTTTGTGACACATCTTGGTGACATTATCTTCTTCCTGCCTTCAGTTAACGGAGGGCGGTTGCAGGCCGAGGTCAGGTTCAGGCCGTACGTTGACTCACAGCGACACACTGATGTGGTTTTTGGGTGACTCTCTGCAGAGCCGAAGATGCTGCAGATGTTCTGGGAAGAGTGTGGAAAATGTGAGGTGGTGAATGGTTAGGCACAAAAACACAAGTCAAACTGTGGTTATTGTTCTCAGTATAAAAAACAAAGTGCTCACAGGAACACCAAAATAACCAGCAATGACACGATAACAGCATGTCAGAACAAAGTCCATTACACTGCAACATCATGTATTTACACTCTCAGTGCTATACTTTTAAATAAAATAACATTCAAGTCAATCTAAACCAAGATCTAAGTTGATAGAATACTCTGAAACCAAAAAACATTCCAGAACCAGTCCAAAACTGAGAAGTCAGTTCATTTCAATATGAAAATATAAGACATGCACAAAAAATAAGACCTTTAAATATCAGCGCAATTAGCAGTAAACTGCGTGTCGCAAATGTTAGTAAATCAGTTTGCATGCTTGTTTTAAAATTTCTCCTCCCTATATTTTGTGCCTTGAGAAAGGAACTCCCAGAAATGCATATGCAACAGGGTCAGTCTCAAAAAATTCTCAGAGTTCCCACCTCGTACACGCAGTGTTATCTCTGCGCTCTCTTTGTAGATACTGATAGCACAAAACCCAGTTTGTGCTGGTGCAACACGTCAGTAAATATGATCCTAAATCTCATCAACCATATTGTTTAAAACAGACCAAAGAGCTGTTTTCAACTTTACCCCCTGTTGTTGTCTGAGCAATTTGTTGCCTAAATGTAACCAAGTTATTTTGTTAGCTTTATTTCATAGAGTAGTTTTTATCAACTGAACTGAACCATGTACTTTTATTACCTACTAAACAGTGTTGCTGCCTAAATCAAACCGAGTACTTTTATTCTAAACACAACTGTTGCTAGATCTAACCCGCCTGTTTTGTTGCTTAAGTCATTCAAAAGAGTTGCTGTTGCCTTGGCCTAAAAAAAATCATTTTCATTGATAAATCAAACCAAGTTTGTTTTATTGCCTAATCTAATTAATTTGTTGCCTAAATCTATCATGTAGTTTGTTGACTAAAATTGATCTTATGTGTAGCCAGGTAGTTTTTCTGCCTAAATACACTATATAACCAAATATTGTTGGTAGAGTTATGGTTTGGGTTAATTGCATACATAGGCAACAAAGCAGGTTGGTTACATTGAGGTAAATACTTTCATTCCCTAAACACTAGTATTGCTTAACCTACCCAACTGTTTTGTTGCTTACATTGGCCCAGAGAGTTGTTATTCTGACCCCTCCCCCACGAAAAACACCATTGTCATTACCTAAATTTAACCAAGTAGTTTAGTTGCATTATCCTGAGTGTTTTTATTACCAAAACAGTTTTGTTGCTGAAATCTAAACCAGACATTTTGTCACCTACACTTGTGTACTGCTGTTGCCACACCCTAACCCTCTAACCCTAACCCTCTAACCCTAACCCTAACACTCTAACAGAGTAGTTCGTTGCTTAAAATGATCCAAGGATCTTGTTGCCTAAAATTAATCAATTAGTTTGCTGCCTGTTGTAATTAGGCAACCCTAACCCTAGACATTTAATTGAGCATTGATTCTTTGACCAATCGGTTCAGTCCTAGTACTCACCTATGACAAAGTCTTGCACCTAAACACAGGTGAGGGTTCACACAGGTCAAACAAACACATCATATACCAGCACAAAGAGAGTACACGCTCGTATTGCATCAGCACACACTTCCCTGATAAAGCAACTCTGGAGCCACATCAGTCACATCGTACTCTGCACCTCAGAAAGATTTGCTCCCACATATCGTATTTTATTTTAGTCTTTTGGCTCCATATGTAATAAACAGTATAGACAGAAAATAAACAGCAGTGCTGGCTTTGTGTTGGAGGCCCCGCTGGGAATCTGGGCAGGAAGAGAAGCTGGAGCTCTGAGCCAAGAAATAAATCCCTGCCAAGAGCCGGGATCACCTGGTACCATATTTATAATTCTGAGAAGAGATCCTCAGTTTGCTGCTAAATGTCACTGATGGGGTTCTGCTTCAGTTTTAGGTTTGTCTCCTTTGCTCGGCCTCCCGACACCGATACATCTTGATCAGTGTCGCCTCCTCCTCCTCCTCCTGCCTGATTTGGCGGTCGCCGATCAGATCCTTGCTGTCACTTATAGGAAGAAGCTCGGCCATATTGAGAGCTGGAAAGTTGTCCCAGAGGACAGATGTATTTTAGGTCAGCTACATGTTCTGCCATCTGTTTGGCTCCACAACTTAAAAGATGTTGAGAGGGGGGTGGACAGAAGGGGGGAGGATTAACCTGAGAGGAAGATGGGACCACAGA
>VUQS01004363.1:8176-20919 GCA_015108495.1 Heterochromis multidens
TCTAATAATTAATTGACCTGTTATTTATTTAAGCCCTAACTTTGGCCTTTTCCAAAAACTTTTACATGGAAATTGTTGGGTGCTCAAATCAATTACATGGCTTCAGAGAGTACTTTCACTGTACCAAAAATACATTCAGTGTAAAATTTTGGTGCTTAGTTGCCTTTTTTGGAACTTTAACATACAAATTAAAGCTCTGCTGGAATTTGGAAAAGAAACCTTGTGAAGTTGAGATCATTTTCTTGTGGCCACTTTCTGGTTCTCATTACCAAAGATGTTAGTAGGAATTTGGAGAGATGATTTATTTGGCTCCGACAAAATGCTGACCATAGAACAGTGCATCAGAAAAAAGCAAAAATATGCATTGTACTATATAGAAAAGAACAACAACACACGTCTAATATATTACGTTATGTGTCAGGCAGTAGACAGCAGTGATTTTCCTTTTCATGCTTTTGTATACACTGAATTTATTTTGCATTTAATGGCTTCCTGCTCCTTTAACTTGAGAACAGAATCTGGTTTCAACAACTCAGATGGCTGTGCGTGCATGTGTGTGTGTGTGAGCTGATTTGTTTATTTGAATGTCTTCTCCAGGAACACGCAGGAGATTCAAAGCTCATGTTAGTGTGGAGTGACAGGTAGAGTGTCTCTGGGGGACTATGATGGACAGAGCAGCTATCGCTGATTTAAGAAGAGGAAAGGATCAGAGCCAGGGGGGAGGCTCCTCTGAGGGAAATACAAAGGCTGCTTTTTCCTTTGTACTTTCTACGTGCCTGGCTTCGTCCTCCCTGATCATCTTTTCTATATGGAAATGTGTCTTTGCCATGAGTGTTCTCTCAAAGACATTACTTACTGTACAAAGACCAAAGGAGTCTACCACAAATGATTCATGGCTACTTTAAATCCTTTTGAGTGTTTCCCTTGTGGCCTTAGCTGTCAGTTATTAATAGTGATATGTAGATCAAATTGTGAGTTAACAGTTGGATCGGATTTTATGGATTTTAATTAAAAAGCTGAGTGTCTTCATGCAGCAAAATATGTACACATCACACTGAAGCAGCTAATGTGTTTTCCCTCAGGGTATCTAAGTCTATGTGAAAAGGAAATAGAAGACACTGAAGCATAAGAGGAAGAAAAGCTGAGGTTTCAGTGTCCGAGATGGAGGATTGACAAACCACATTTTCATTTCTTTGCAGTGGAATTTCTGCTAAAAATGAGGAGCGGTCAGTGGAGGAAATAAAAAAGCTCTTAGTCTACTCTTTAATCAGCTGCTAAAGTTACAAGTGCAGTAAACAGAAAAAAAAAGTTGCAGAACAGAAGTATAACGTTAGTTAGTGGCAATGGTTAGATCATCTTTGCAATCCTCGAGAAATACTTGCAGCAAAATTACAGTACCACAAAATCTGTTGTTGGTTCATCAAGGGATAATTATTACATTTGTCCAAGTGGCCACATATGCCTGACAAATAGGACTCCCAAAACCATTTCTCCAGGATTTAAATAGGTAACTTCAATCAGCTGAAGTCAGTATACACTTTGAAATGGAAACCTGCAGAAAGGGAAGATTTAGACCCAATAAGAAATCTGTCAACTGACATTTAACTAACTTGAAAAAGATCCTATGTTATATGTGTCTATGTCATCCAGCCCCTCTGCAGCCCTGAATTGGATAAGCAGTTAAGAAAATGAGTGGATGGACTGATCATTCACAGCAGCTTAAACACCCCCATTGCATTATGTTTTTAGTCAAATATAGAACCTTTTTTTTTAATTGGCTATAATGTAACTCCAAACATCCAACCCTAATTCTGTGAATATCAACAGGAATGGCTGAATCTGCAATACTAGTTCCCAAATTCCCCCACGTGCCCCCTGTGATTACCAGCGGTTGGCATTGTGCATCTCAAGTACACACAACCACAAGTCACCCCACAATTTATTAAGTCTTCCTTTTAAAACCACATGATTTACAACAGATTTGAAATGTCATCCACTCTTAGGCCGCTCTCAGTTTTTTTCTTTTCTTTATTTATTTGGTGGGCAGTGTGAGCTGCTTGTGGTGGAAGGTTAGCCTGGAGGAGGCTGACTAATAAATGAAAGGCTGCTTGTTTCATCCCTGCAGCAGCAATTTAATGATGTATTCCATCTGTAAGCTGGTGAGTTGAGAGTTCCTACCAAGCTAGGTGATGTCTGAAATGATGCTGAATTACTCAATGGACACAGCTCTGTAGGCAGCCTTGACCTCTGAACTCTGTTAAGAAATGGGAACACTGTAGTATGTGCTATGTCCCTAGCAAGAATTCACGAATAGTTTGATTCCATGGCCTAGTATGAGCAGGGAAGAAGCAATCTAAGAGCATAATAACTGGGCTGAGAGTTTAATTGAAGTTGATGCCTGGTTTCACATGTCTGGTTACAGAGAATGGCTTTGTGTTTGTTTGGAGGTCAGCATGTTTCCCTTCTCCAGTTTCTCATCTACTCACTGCTGCTCTGCTGTCACCTCTAACACTAAGTTGCTGCATACTATCAGTAGAGGATCTCACATTCAAAGTACTTTAAAGACATGGTGTGTGGAGGTTTGTGGTGGATGGAAAAGAATGAAAGCGGCAGGCCACCCCAGTAGTTTACCTGGTAGACCTTGTATTGAGCCTGAGTCCTTTTTACAGAGCCTTGGGTTTGAATCTAGGGTGGGCCCTTTGTTGCATGTCATCCCTTCTTTCTCTTTCATGCCTTTCCTGTCTATCTCGACTACATCTACCAAATAAAGAAGAATTTCCAAAAAAAAAAGCATGAATGGAATGTATCTGCCATCTTTTTGTTGTATTTGTTGGTGTGCCTGTGTGTGTGTGCAGATATGCATATAGAGAAAAGTTTGGGAAAGGCAAAGTAGGCTGACAGAACATCTAAGGAGCATCTCTACAAAGAGGCAGTCCCTTTGTTCCCAGGGTTCTCATGTAGTGCTAGATATGAATTATGTAATTTCATAATGGGTGACCTTCTGCGCAGCTTGAAAGGCAGGGAAAATTCTATTCCTAAGCAATAGAGAGCCATATCGATACTTACAGGCTTACACAAGACTATGAACTTATTTTTAAATGAAGGACAGTCAAAGATGTGACGATGCATAAGATGGCATCATACTGTGAAGTAAATATGTCATGAAGAAAACTACAGCTGTGGCATATTTTATTACAGAATTTACAAATTGCAGCCAGATTATTACATGCTTTATGGATGTGCTACTCTGTTAGTAATTCACAAACACGGTACACATACAGATGGTAAAATCCTCTGCAAATACAGCTGTGCAAATATTGATTTTCTTTTTTTTTTTCTGTTGTCTTTTAGATTCGGAGTGGCAAACTAATGATCACCAACACTAGGAAGAGTGATGCAGGGAAATACATTTGCGTTGGAACCAACATGGTGGGAGAGAGGGAGAGCGAGACTGCTGAACTCACGGTGCTTGGTAAAATATGCAGCTTTTTGATTGCATTTCACAATGTTGCAGTGCTTCACTTAGTCTAAGTACTCTCTTCCAGTTCTCAGGGGCTTGCCAGTCCACTGTATAAGGCTTTTGTCACTGGGGTATAATAACCCATTAATTATTTTGATTATGCAGCACCACCATCCAGTCTATCAGCTTTGGAGAGTTTTCCCACTGAACATGTGCTGAACATTTAACAGTGCTACATCTAATGTTATAACCTTTCAGCATAAAAGCTCCCTATGGTAGTGTACTTCCTTCTGCTTCCAGCCTCCATTCTCAATCCCCCACTTATTTTCCCAACACTTTGCATCAGAATAGAGCTCTTATCAGTACCACATGGTTAGATGGCCTTGGTTTGGGTTGCAAATATACAATGTAGTGCCTCATAGAGCCTATCAAATCTATGTGGATAATCCTGCTGAATGCAGAAAGACATCAACATGTACTGTTCTACAGGCTGTATAAAATAAATGGGTTAGGGAGATAAATACATGATAATCTCTAGAATTTCATTTTTCTTTTGCAAACCGTATGATAATTGCATTTATTTATTTACTTGTGCATGTATTAATTTGCATCTTATAGAATTCCTTTGGCAGAATCATGCCAAACTGACTTAATTTTATTTATTTTTCCCAGCATATAATAAAATACACTTAATATGAGTGAAAAGTTGAACCACTGAAAAATGTACATAAATTCCCCTTTGTCTGTCTGCCTTCCCTTTCTGTTAGAAACAACATGCACAGCAAGTTCGTGCTGATTCTACAAGTTTGTTCAAAACTCAAATTAACCCCAAATGGTTTGACAAAGTCCTTCTTGCGCAGGACTTTTTTAGCTTGTTCAGAGCGGTTGAGACCAGATGACTTTGGAGGAAAGTCCATGACAGACAGCATTCCTTGGTCTTCTACTGGGCCTTGCAAAGCTTTAACGTGTGTTTGGGCTCATTATTCTGCTGTAATACGAATCCCACTGCAGAAAGATGAAAAACCAGAGAGCAGCACGTTTCTGAAGAATGTTACTTCTCTTTGGTTCATAAATCTCAAATGTAGATTCATCAGTAAATGGGACGTTTTTTTTTTTTTTGCAGTCATCAACTGTGAAATGATGTTATGTCTTAGCTCTTCTCAAGCATTTGATCTTTTCCCCCAAAGTGTTTTGTAGACAGCTACTCATTCTCTGTGACTGCTATGAGACAGAACCTTTGACAGAACTTTTGCTTACTGGAGTCTTGCCTTCTGTTTCTTGGACCAGTTGCTTTTCTATTTTTAACTTTTGCAAAACCTGATGTATTGATGTTCTGTTGGTAGGCTTAGAAGCCCTCAGTCCAGCCATGACATGATGCTGAGGAAGCTCGTCTTTGCTTAGAATAATTTGACTTCTGACACTTCAACTCTGTTCTAACATGTTGTTTCCCACACAGTGTACTTGGTAAGAAATGTTTTGCAGGAAACTTAACACTCAGCCATATTTATAACAGGTGAACAATAGCAGCGAGTTGCTTTACTTGGGCAAGCCTTCGATGAGTAGATCAAATTAGTCATCTGAGGGTCATCTGATCCCTGCTTCAAAGGAACTGATATGACACAAGAATCCATGTTTATGAAAACTTATCAGCTTTGCGATGCAGTCTCAGACCTTTTGAGCGCACTGTAGGTGGCACACACAAACATGATGATTGTGATCATATAATGATATTTATCCTACTTGCTGTTGTCTGCCTTATAGAGCGTCCGACCTTTGTGAAGCGGCCCAGCAGTGTAGTGGTGCTGGCAGAGGAGAGTGTGGAGTTCCACTGTGTTGTCCAAGGAGACCCTGTTCCCACTGTCCGCTGGAGGAGAGATGATTCTGACCTGCCTAAGGGCAGGTAACTCACAAAGACCCTCTACATTCCCTAATTTACCATGCAAACGTGGTGTTTCGACTTGTTCTTTCATCTCTTGGGTGTGTATGTGTCTATCCTGTCTGCAGATTTGAAATCCTAGAGGACCATACCTTGATTGTTCGCCAAGTGACCTCTGCAGATGAAGGCTCTTATACATGTGTGGTGGAGAACATGGTTGGGAAGTCTGAAGCATCTGCCACGCTCACTGTACATGGTCAGTACAACCCAACCTTCACACTTAATGCTCTCCAACCGTAGCACTTCCTTCTCATGTATATGCAGTCCACACACTTTTTTTTTTTTTTTTTTCAAGGTCTCAGGTTTCATTTTCATGGATGAGAAGTGTTTGCCTAACAGTTGTTCCTAACAGGAGACCTAATCCTGTGTCATAGTGTCATAGTGTCACAAATTAGCAAGAAATGACTTTTACACAGCCCAGGCGTTTATCCTGACTTAGTTTTCATCAATGTGCCTTTGGTTGCTGCTGTTCTCAGGGCAGTAGATGAACATAGAATTATTTCTAGGGTTTTCATGTGTGTTTGTCTTCAGGCCTGGTCATAAAACAACAGTCAACAGTTACCAGTTCTACATAAGAAGCAGTATAAGACATAATGAGAGTTTGTCCTGTATAAACTAAAATGAGCATCCAAAGAAAATGTATGTGACCACAGGAACTGAATTAATTTGGTCCAAACTGTCCTGCCACAATGACACCCTTTAGTTCTTAAATCAGTGACAGGAAATAAGCAGTAAGACGTCTCTCATGGTTGCACATGCAGACCAATACACATAAATACACACATACAGGGATACTACCATGAAGACAGTAGGACTTAATTAAAGATGAGCTGGTTGCATGCTGGGGAGTGACATGGTTCCAATTACATTGTCTTCCTCTCCTTCCAAAACTTGAGAAAATGAGCAACAAGGGGGGGCATAGCTAAATTTGGCAGACAATGGTGAAGAACAGGAATATGACATTTGATGTTGTATTACTGGATTAAACAGGGAGTTATCTTGGCAAATGCATGTTTCATATATTTTAAAAAAGAAAAAAAAAGCCTAACCTCTGGGCAGCTCAAATCATAGACACAGCCCTAACCACAGAATCATTTTTACTGACCTAGAACATTTGGTTGATATTAAACAATTGCCATTATAAACAGTTGTAGCAAGCCAAGGAGCTTAGTCATAATAAGTTTGCACAAGTTCCAAGTATGACATTGTGCTGGACTCATTAAATTCATATGTATTTATTCTGTCTGTATTACCTCTCTCTACTTTTTCTCTCTTTCTCTACTCTAGAGACATGGATAGATATAGCTATTTATAGACAGGGTGCTTAAGCCACGCTTTACCACAGTCTCCACAGCAGTGTAGCACTGTAGTTCCAAAAGCAGCTGGTTAGCTAGCAATTCATTGCACTATAAATCTAGTTCTGACATCTTAAGATTTCCAGTTGTTCTCATCTTCAAATGTGTGTTTGTTTGTTTGGCAATTTTAGTACAGCCAGTAGCTCCCACTTTTCTCCTCTATCCAGACACAATACTTCATCGTCATCTCACCCTTTATGAGTTTTATGTCCTCATTAGGCAATTGTAGTTCTGTTCAAGTATGCCTCTAGGCTGGCTGGCTCTCTGACTCAAACCGGCAATTACATGTGTTTTTCACACGTCACAGCCGATAAGTCTGCTCCATCTAACTGAGGATAGACAGCCTACTTTACTCTTTAACATCTGTGCTTTTCTTTCATTCTTTTTAGGAGAAGTCGTGGGGGGTAACCCTGTGTCACTTAGCACTGTTCATTAAGAACACCAATCATATAAAATATGTTTAATACATCATACATCATAAAAATAAAAGAGAAATAATAGTTTTAAAATACTACTAGCCACAAATGATGATGAATAAATGTACTTGCATCATGTAATGCATCATGGAAGTATTATTGAATTGGCCTTTTGGGCACAATACCAGGGACTGAAGGGGTCAAACGGTCCCTAGGCCAGTTCTTTTCATTTAAAATGACAAACAATGAAATGACTGAAAGAAATTAAACAACTAGCTTTCACAGATGCACTGCACAGAGGTGCATGTGCAAATGTCAGAGACAGTCTGAATCGGACATTAAATGGTCCTTAACCTACCTTCTCAGTACAAATTCCATATGATGTCTATTATTGCATTATTTTGCAATGTGAGAATAGATCATGTTACTGTCTGGTGAAATCACAGCTAGCAAGGTTGTTCTTCTACCTGCACGCTCTACCCAGACAGCACCATTACATAAACCAAACAGAGCATTTCCTAAAATAAAGTGGACCGTCAATTATAGTGCATTAACAGTGAGAAAAAGGGTAACTTTGGACACCTGATTCTCAGGTGTGAAGATGTCTTGTGCAACTAGAGAGAAACTAAATTACTGAAAATTCATGAACAGGCACACAGAAACACAAACCATCCACAGAGAGAGAGGGAGAGAGAAAGAGAGAGAGAACAACCACAAGGTAAATAAACTGTCAAAGCATCACTTTGACAGTTTATTTTGGATGTCTTGTACATGTGCCCAGGTGCCCACAGTTTCATAATCCTTCCATGAACTGTAGAAACCTTTTTTTTTCTTTCAAAACTGTCCCTGCATCATTGCAATTGTATGTGCCTGTATTCACCCTGATTATTCATTACACTGCTCTTTTTGTGTCTTTTTCCTTGTAGTCAATACTGGTAAGTTGTCGTCCATTCCTCATCCACCATCAGACAGCAACAAGAAATCATGAGCCCCTGTCACTGTCCTATCTTCACTGTAATTCCATCCACCACTACAGTATGTAATTCATGTTATATGTGTGGGTAAATTAATAAAAAAATGTAAAGTTTTTCTTATAGGTAAAAAGTCATCGTTTCATGCTACACACACACACTAATGTTATAACGCTGAGAATGATGAAAATATGTAATGCTGACAGGTAATTAGGGCCTCTCTTCTTCTGCAGTGCCCCCGGCTTTTGCCATACGCCCCAGAAATCAGGTGGTGGCAGTGGGCAGGACGGTCACCTTCCAGTGTGAGGCTACTGGCAACCCGCAGCCAGCTATTTTCTGGCAGAGGGAGGGCAGTGAGGTGAGATTGACCCTTAGTCTGTCATCACACTACTAAATCACTGCACAGTGTAAATAAAGATAATGAATGGGTTTCTAACTGTGATCTCCATCTCCCCTCTAGAGTCTTCTCTTCTCTTACCAGCCACCGCAGCCCTTTAGCCGGCTGTCTGTCTCCCAGATGGGCAGTTTGACCATTACCAATGTTCAACGTACTGATGGTGGCTTTTATAGCTGCCAGGCTCTTAACATCGCTGGCAGTGTTATTACCAAAGCACTACTGGAGGTTACAGACTGTGAGTAAAAGGAAGTGGTGATGGAGGGCAGATGAGGGGACTTTTATGTGGCTCTTTTGCAGCTTCATTCTTTTGTCTTTTGGCTAAACGGACTACTTTGTGAAAGCAGTGTCTTTTGTTGAGCAGGTAAATTAAGTTACAGTTTTGTTTTGGTTGCAGACGGCAGTGATATGGGTGTGGTAGTTTGCCTTGGCTACTGTCAGGAGAGGGATTTTATGAGATATTGTTCACATGTTGGGCTCAGAATCCTTGGTTTCTGTGGTGACTGTCTATAAAGAGTGTCTGTACTTACAGCACTGTGCAAAAGTTTTGAGCCACCCCTCATTTCTTTATATTTGCTTCCAAGGAGCCAGGCTTTCTTGTCATTTGTTTGGTTTTGAGCAATAGTTCTTCAGGCTTTCTGAAGCTCTTTTTGACCATTTTCAAAGGAATGTTTTTTTTTGTTTTGTTTTTTCTGAACTATGACTCATTCAAGCATAAAAAGGCATCAAACTCAAGGTGTGAACCAGTGTTGTCTACACATAACAGACAACTTAGCAAATAATCAATTTTAAATTGTATCTTTAGGCACTTTGTTACTAGGCGCCTGTTGCAAAAACATGTAATTTATTCCAATTTCTTTAGTTGAATGTAGAAATAAATGTCAGATGGCACAGTTTGACAGACATAAAATAGTATTTTTGTAGCAACAAAGATCCCAAAGAGCTATTAGCTGAAAATTTGGCATATCTTATCATGGTGTGCCGTGTGTTCTTAAAACATTTGAGAAAACTGGAGGACAAAAGAAAAAGTGGCAGTCCTGAAAAAAAACAAAAACAGCAGATGAACAGTATCTGAAAGTCAGGTCCTTAAAAATAGGGGGAAAAAAGTCCAGCAAAGACCTGGCACAAAACCTGAGAGATACATCAGGCCTTTCAGCTGATTCATCTACTGTTTGTTGAAACCTCATCAGAAATTATCTCAGTGGAAGGGTGGCTGTCAAGAAACCATTCTTAAGGAAGGGAAATGGGGAGAAAAGGCTGAGGTATGCCAAATTACACAAGAACTAGACTGAAAATCAGTGGCAACAGGTTTTATGGAGTCATGAATCCAAATTTGAAGGACGAGGTCATGGGAGTGATTACAGCCATCTTTAAAACACGGTGGAGGCTCTGTCATGGTTTGAGTATCTTGTCAAAATTGATGGAATTATGAATGCAAAAAAGTACTCAGATTTTGATCCACCATGCAGAAAGTGTCTGATTGGCAGTGGCTTTACTTTTCAGCAAGACAATGATCCCAAACACACTGCCAATGCAATTAAAGTGTACTTGGATAGAAAAAACGAATGGAACACTATCAGTCATGGATTGGACTCCCCAGAGCCTGGACCTCAACAGTGTGGTATCATCTTGACAAAGAACGAAACAAAAGGCAGCCAACATCCAAAGAAGAGCTTTGGAATGTCCTTTAAGAAGCCTGGAGAACTATTCCTGAAAAGTGTTGGGGTCGTTACTCAAAAAAAGTAATGCTTTACACATTACTCGTTACTTTTCTTAAAAGCAATGCAGTACGTTACTTAATTACTCACCAAAGAAAGTAATTCATTACACTGCTTGTTACATTACTTTCTTGTTACCCTATTAAATGACCTGAAACGCACTGTCACATAATTACCAGTTAACTATATAAACCTGAGGCTACAGTCCCACACGCCAACACAAATCCCTGTCCTAATGACATACGATCTTTCTTTTAGTGTATTTAGGTATGAACACAAAACTGACAACACAAAGCAAAGTTGAAAACCAACCTAAAGAGATTTTAAAGCAATCGCTACAGTGATTCTACTTTAGAAACATGAACAGGTAGAAACGGAGGCTTCAAGCCTGAGGGCTCATCACTGTTTTTGTTACCTGTTAAGGAGGAGGGTCTGGCTGCTGGGCTGAGGGCGGCATGCACTCAGTTCCAACATCACTCTGGGTTCTTGGCTAGCTTTGTGTTAGCATGCAGTCTGTGCAGATGCTTGCAAAGAGCTGGAGAAAGGAGAGTTTCTCTTCTGGATGCAGTTTGCACTTTACCATCACGCTCTTGTCCTTGTGTGCAATAAAAGTAATGTCGATATCTCTGCTCCTGAAAAGCTGTAGATCGCTCCACCATTTTCCTCCTCCGAAACGAACAGAAATCAGCCGATTGTAGTGCAAGTGCGCAGGAAGAAAACATGTTTGTTCGATGTTTTTTTTTCTTTCTTTCTATCCACCAAGGGTGCAGATAACTGACGTTATAATGAAAGTAATGACATAATGGTAACTGTAATGTAATTACTGAATTTAGTGCAGTAACGCTTTGCATTACTGTGTTACTGAAAAATGTAATGTGATTACAGTACGCTCAACACTGTTCCTGAAGACTACTTAAAGAAATGACAAGAAAGCTTGCCTAAGAGAGTTCAAGCTTCATTCTTCAACACAGGGAATGGGGAGTTCAGGCTGTGTTGGTGGTCATAATAAATACTGACTTTCAAGCTCATTAGAATTATACAAACTCTGTATTTCCATGCATATTTGCACATGTTTCAATAAATCACTGGGCCTATTTCCCATTTTCCTAGCAACATATAAAAAAAAAAAAAGAGGGGTGGCTCAAGACTTTTGCACATTACTATGTCTCTCCTCGCTAAAAGATATAAAGCAAATCCTAACTTGTAAGTGTACAGTCTAAATAAAGATGGCTGCATTAATCATCATTAAAATCCAATGTAGCTCTATTTTGCCTTAACACAGCACAGCACAGACTGATTTATTGTACTCAAGATATTTGAGTTCAGTATACAGGGTTTTTATAGAAGGTGGTCTGAGGGACTCTCATCCAAACTTTACATGATGAAATAACTATGTTGATTGCTTTAAAAAGCAATCTGAATGTGCTCGGAGGCCTACAAAAGTAATTGCAGACACAAGTAATTGCGCACCTGTGTGATGATGAATAACTACTCGTACGTCTGTGTGAGTTCTATATACATACAGTAAATGAATGAAAATAATTGCTTCAGTTTTGAACAGACAGTTAATTCATCTACACATAGAGTTGTTCAGTGCAGCCCTGTTAGTTATAATGGACAGTCTTCTGCCCATGCTGATAATGTGTCCTGCAGCCACCTCAGTATGAAAGTGAGAGTCTATTCAATAAGAAAAAGGAGGTGGGGTGTTCATGGGTGTTTTTAGTATTTTTTCCAGCAGTCTGCACAGCTCTACACTCTCACTTGCACATTTTTTCTCTCCATTCTCCCCTCCCCTAAATTCTATCCATCCTACCACACTCCTCTCATCCCCATTTAGAGTAGTGCATTTGTATGGTAATAACTGGTTCACATTACCTCTGGCAGTTTTCAAGGCACGCTTCCATCACCTTTTTTGGAGGGTATTTTTTTATTTATTTATCTAGAGCCCCTGCCCCCATCTAGAGGGTTTTTAAAATGTAAGAGAGAGAGAGAGAGAGAGAGTCTGTTATCTAAGTTAGACTGTTATTAGCTGGGCTTTGCCGACATGATTGGATCCGGCTCCAGCGGTACCTACAACCCAATGAACGATTAGTTGCTCTCCGCTGGAGGGGAAAAGTTGATTTCTTTTTCCTCCACTGCCTGTGCTGCCACCTAAGCTTATTGTTCTCCCTCTTTACCAATTTACCTCTCAATATCTTCCACATCTTATCTGTCTTTTGTTTTTTTCCCAGGCCTTCATTTTCTCAACTTTCACGATTCTTATTTTTACTTCCTTCTCTCTCTTTATAACGTTAACATTTTATGAAAATGAACTCCTAATCTCTAATTCTGCAATATACCACTGGCAGTGAGGGTTGGAGGGTGAAAAATGTCAACTAAGTTCCCACTTGGCCCCCAGACACCCTTTATAGTGGTGTGTTATAAAAAACTATCATTCTGAACATGCATTGAATATAGCAAATTAATTCTTTAAAGAAATTCCTAATACCTAAA